>BDDA01000420.1:47999-81448 GCA_001662385.1 Chlamydomonas asymmetrica | reverse complement strand
GGGGGGGGACAAATCGCACAAGGGCACAAGATGGATGAATGGAGAGTGCTGGCTGCGTGGTGTGCATGGCTGCTTTGGTGGATTCAGGGGCGCTACCAATGTTGCATGGCAGGCGGAGTTGTCAGTGTGCGAGTCGCTATCATATGGCAGCTTGCTCACCAGACGCTACTGCATGGACTAACAGCGAGAGATGGGCTGTGCGCCCAAGTACGCATTTCAGCGCAGTCGTGGGAGGTCAGGGCGCCTCTCAGTGCCAAGCGAACAAGCATCTGCATGGCAGCGCCGGCATGCCCGCCCCCTCCGCATGCTTGCCGCACGCAAGGACATTCGGTCACCATTCTCTTCAAATGCTGAACGAGCAATGGCATGTCACAGTGACAAACCAACGCAGGTGGGACTTATGCTGACGAGGTGAAATACACCTGCGTGAGCACGACGTCGCAGCGGGCAATCGGAATAAAATAAAATGGCATTCCCCACCCGTGGTAAAACACACAATCCCGTCCACGGATGTCGGTCATGCCGTTATGTCCGCCCCCAGGTTATATGCGCGGCGGGCGCTGGCACCTCTTCCACAGCCAGCTTGCTGGTGTGCAGCTGGAACGCAGGCGCCACCCACAGCATCAGCTGCTGCGCCTGCTGCTGCGGTGGCGCCGCCGCCTTCCCGGCAGCTGCGCTGCCGCCGCCGCCGCCGCTGCTGACGCTGCCACTGCCGGGCGGCAGCTCTGCTGACGACTCCTCCACATACATCCCTGCCCAGTTGAACGACCCCAGCTGCTCGCCACACCCCGGCCCTGGGCAGAACAGCTTCCCGCGAACGATCCCATCATCTGCTATGTCCCGCGCCATCCAAAACAGCGGCTCGGTGTAAAGGGAGGTGGGCTGCCGGCCGCCGGCAGGGCCGGCGCCGCCTCCGCTGGACTGTGCGCTGCGAGAACCGCCATACGGCGTCGTGCTGCCGCGGAGCACCGCAACGGCGCCCACCGGGAGGGGGGTGTTGCGCGCAGCAGCAGCGGCGACGGCACCGTCATCAGCTGCGGTTGCAGCGCCGGCAGCGGTGGTGTTGTTGGTGGCGCTGCTGCCGGGCATGGCATCCCCGAGCGCCGCACTCAAGGTGCCGGGAGACGACGATATCATCTGGCGGTGCTTCAAGCGGTTACAAAACACCTGCATATGGGCAGAAGCATCAGGTGGCAATTGCTGTGTCTTCCCCCATCAGGGCCTCAAACTAGACAGCGCCAGGACAGCCAGGCCGCTTGGCCCTGCCAGCCCTGAACTGCAGTGCACATAGCCATGCCCGTAGCCATGACCAGCCGTTCATGCACAAGACATATGGATGGCCCACAAAGCCCTTGTACCGGTGTACTGCGTGCGCGCCAGTGGTGGCACTGGCGCCCACAGTTCAAATAATCATGTGGCAAGGCCAAGGCCTTACCCGGGGCCCCAGGGGCGCGTTGATGGGCAGCACATGTTCGCTGGTAGCCACCAGCGTCCTGCACTGCTGGCAGTAGTACTGTCGTGGCAGTGACGCAGGCCCCGCCTCAGCGTCCACCTCATCCACAGACTGCGCCTGCATTGCACCCGGCCCTGCCGCTGACGCTGCTGCTACAGCAACGCCTTGCTGATGTGACGCCGCTGCCTGCAACTGTGGCGGCAGCAGCTGCTGTGCTGCCGGGGCTGCTGGCAGGGCCGGCTCAGCAGGCTGTTGTGGCTGTTCGTTGGAGTCCACATACGCTGGTTGGTCATTGCAGCCGGCTGGGGAGGCTGCCCGGTGCGGCATCATGCTTGCTGTGGCGTGCACCCCAGCCCCGCCCACCTGCTGCTGCTGCTGCTGCTGCTGCTCTTCCTGCTGTGCCTGCCCTTGGGGGGGTGGCGCGTCAGCAACGCGGGTGGCCACCAGTGCATCAGCAGGAGGGACTGAGCCTGCAGGAGGCAGTCGAGCGGGCAGCAGGGCCCCGATGACGTCCGCTGCGCCCCCCGCGCTGCTGCTGGCGTAGCTGCCGCCCCCAGACGTGGACCTATTGCTGGAGTGTGCAGATGCATACGCTGAGCTACTGTGACTGAGGCCGCTGAGGGTGCTGCTGCCGCCGCCAGAGGTGTAGTTGAGCGGTCGCAGGCGGTTGAAGCACGAGGGATCGACCTTGCCGCTGTCCATGAACCGCTTGCTCATCTGCAGAACCGCACACGCAGTTCAGCGCAGTGCCGTTGCTGGGGAGCAGAAACCGTGCGCCGCTCACGGCTTTCTACAATGCGTTATGTCTCTTACCTGATGTGAGAGATGCGGTGAGACGTGTTTGTGTGATGTTTGTAGACAAGGCTATGTTTGTGAACAACGGCTGCGCGGGCCTGAAGGCGGTCAAGGAGGCAGCGGGTAGGTGAATGGGTCACACCAAGCACCAAAACGCCTCTGGACCAAGCACAGCAGCCCGTGCAGCTCCACCTGATGCCGGCCATTGAAAACCGCAGACACATCTCTCTGCCTCCAATACGCACATTGTTGTGCTCAAGTGTTTGGGTGGGCATGCCCGTGAATGTGCGCAGGTTGCGCCCACCAGCATGTCCTTTGCGGCGCTGAAATCGCCACGCATGCTCACCTGCTCCATGCGCCACATGCGGTACACCGCATGATGTGGGTCGATGCAGCAGCCCATCTCGTGAAAGAGAGACAGCTGCTCGGCAAAGCCGTCGTTGGGGTTGGCGATGGGTCGTCGCTTTTGCACCCACGCAAGAGCGGCTGCAGGGTCCAGGCCACGACTGCATTGTAGGCGTTTGACAAGCACGGCACAGTCAGCACAGCAAATGGCGTACTGGCACTAAGGATGTTGATGTGCAGTGGCGAAGCGTACGAGGAGGGCCATGCGGTGGGGGTGGTGCGAATGCTACTTGAGAACTCAACCATGAATGCCAGCATGGCGACCGACCTACAGCACATGCCCAATTACAACACCTGCATGCACACCCTTAGGTCCAAGCACCACACGCTGCCAACCCAGCTGACCCAGATCAAGCTAATGGGTGCGCATGATGCTGGGCAATTCGTGCCGCACCACCACGGGCCGGAGTGACAGTAGGCTCACCTCTTCATGACCCAAGCGGTCACCACCGAGACCGAGCGAGAGATGCCCAGCTGACAGTGCACAACAACGCGTCCGCCGCTGGCAATCGCACCGTCGATGAAGCGTAAAGCCTGCAAGAAGCACCCAGTGCCAGTCGTAAGATTTCAAGGCACAGGTACAAGGTACAGGTGGCAGCACCGTTCCAGCTACCCCTGGTGCCTGCAGGCTCATAACGCTTTCGACAGAGGCAGTAAGCCCTCGGAAAGCTCCCTTCCCGTGGGTCAAAGAAGAATGCGTGTGTTACAGGGTATGCTACGCACCAGGGGCACATGCAAAAGCTAAACTTACAGCAGTTTGCACCCACAGAGATTGACCAGAGCAGGATACAGCACATGTAGTTAGGACTGCAAGGTTACATGGGCTGCCTGAGTGGCGTTGCCTTCAACCACCGCCACGGCAGAAATGCACATGCAGGTACAAACGTTTGAGGTGACACACTGGCAAGGTACGTGCTCACGAACAGCTGCATGACTCAACGCCCCCATCCCGCAGCAAGCGCATCGCTGCAGCAAGCGCCAAAACTGGTGGGGACGAGCTGTCTACGCGCCTGCCGTAAACCTATCCCTGCACTTACCTCTGGCAAATGCTGCAGCAGGTCTGCGTCCTCAACATCCACGAGTGGACAGAGCAGCGTCTTGCAAGAGCTGAGGTTTAGCCACTCAGGCAGGCGTTCCATGACGGACTAAAAAGCACCGATTCGCGCATATATGGAGTTGCGCAGCACACGAAAAGCAGTCAGCAGCCAGCGGTAGGAGCAACATGCAGGGTAGAATGTACATTGCCGCTTGGTCTCACCAGCACGTGGGTAACGCCATAGGTCTGGACTGTGACAACCGGGATATCATATATCCCGCATAGGTACAACCCTGGAAGGTCAGAGTGATCAAAACATAGAGCCAGTCATACTGGCTGCGGCCGCTTCCAAAGTCGTTGTGCAGCAGGCATGCATGACAAGCACGCGTCAGCCAAACCTAACAACAGCATAAAAACACGCACCTTCGTCAATTAGGGATATATTCGGCACCCTGGTACACTGGGCCGTTGGTTTGTCCATACTTCGCTGTCACCGCAACTGCATTCCTGTGTGATGCCCTGTCAGTAAGGCCCGTTCTACACGTTCAGCCGCGAACGCCGTGAGTGGAAAGTGTTACACAAAGCAGCCAGTAATTGCCTGAGTTGTGCTAGGTAGTATATGCAGGTGCATATCAAGGAGAGTCAGGCCACCGGGCAGTGGTCTGGATGCCCAAGTCCTGCTGCCGCCGCATAAAAACATCCCAAGCGGATGCGGGTGACTGGACAGCCATACCGACCAGGGAAGCTGCGTCAGCGCCACACCGCAATGGACTGCAGGTGCTTTCTAGAGTGCGAATGCCGAAATGGCAATTGCATGTTCATGCAGACACTGGGAGCGCGGCAGTGCCAGCCACACACGCCCATGTCCCGCACGCAACATTGACAACAGTTTGGGCAAACCCGTGTACGCACTGCGGGCAGAATCCAACAGTGTTGTACGTACGATGAGAGGGTTGGTTCGGGTGAGGTGCTATGATGAGTGGTACAGTGCGACGACAGTCAATTAGGTGTGGGTAACGAACGCATGGTACACTTCAGCCAGGTTCAGGGCTTGGCCAACAGACCGGGCGTGCCGCGTGTGCGTCAATCAACACGTGTCAACTGTCAGGGCAGGCAACGACATGCACACACGCTCTTCAACACGCGCCGTATCCTTGCAAATGCTGTGGTTAGCTAAGGCAAGACGAATCAATGAGGTCTGGATCAATAAGGTTGAGGGGCAGCGGACGCGTGTGTGCGTGCGGAATGGACAGCATGCGAATTTTGGGTTGTCACAAGGTGCAAGGTTTTGCGAGGCTACATGGTGCGGGTCAGCTGCAGGCTGGCACGAGAAAGCGCAGTAGCGCCCATGGGCAGCAAAACCATACGTCGGTCAATGACTCAATGTTGAATGGCTTGAAATTGTCAGGCAAGAGGGCGGATCAGGCCTAGCGTTGCTGCCGCAGGCAGGTGCAGTCGGTGCACAAACTGCGCCAAGACTCGCTCAGAGCGTGGTGTAGGCGCCGCCGAGCAATGATCCCCTCATCTTCTCTATCTTCCTTTCAGTCACGCTCCTTCTTTGAGCGCTTGAAGATGCCCTTGAACAGCCCCTTATTAGGCGGCGCCGCCTCCCTCGCGTCCACCGCTGCAGCCCCGCCCTCCTGCGCATGCTGCGATGTCGGCAGGCTCGGCTTGTGCTGCTGCTGGCCCTGCACCTGGCCGTAATGGCCCACGCTGCCGGCCGTCACGCCCGGCACCACCGAGGATGACGCGGAGGAGAAGGACGACGAGGACACGGCCGCGTGCATGGCCTGGCCGCCGCCGCCGCCGCCGCCTGCGATGCTGCCCGGCGGGGAGGCGTTGCCCCAGGGCGGTGGCGGCGAGTACGCTTGCTGCTGCATCTGGCGCTCCGCCTCGGCCATCTCTCTGCTGGCCACGATCGCGGCGCGGACCGAGGCTGGCATCACCGGCGGAGAGCGGCCCGTGGCGGGGCCGCCTGCAGCGCCGGGGCTGCTCGGCAGCACCAGCGCGGTCGGCACTGCGCCTGTGAGGTGGTGGACGCCGCCCGGCGCAGGCGCCGCGAGCGGCGTGGAGACGGCGCTGCTGCTGCTGCCGCCGCCGGCGCTGGCGCTGGCGGCCGGCGCCGAGCTCGCGTGTGCACCGGAGAGCGTGGTGGGGGACGCGGAGGCCCCTCGCGCGGAGGACGCAGGGGTGGCTGCGCTGCTGCCGGGCGTTGCGTGGCCCTGGCTCGGGCTGGGGCTGGTCTGGCTGTGCTGCGCCGCCTGCACCGTGAACGTGGCAGCGGTGGAGATGGTCCGCAGCGACGACTGCACGCAGCCACAGGGCCAGGGACAAGGAACACGGGACGAGCTGTTGAGCACCACGGAGTACTGGAAGTGGAAGATGATTGGCAAAGTGGCATTGTGATTGCATCACACAGTGCAGCTGACTTACAAGCGATTGCTATACGGGGCCTGTCATGCGTTGTACAATCACATCAACCTGCCCGTTTTACGCTTGTGTTCCTCCACAGCACCGCTGCTGCGCTCACCTGGTCATCTCCCTCATCCTCACCCTCCACCACGGGCGCAAGCTGCTGCATCATCAGCAGCCCCGTGTCAACCCCACCGTCGCCGCCACCTCCACCTCCGCCGCTGCCCGCCTCCCCAAGCTCCCCGCCGTTGGGCGTCATACCGCCCTGGCCGGCACCCATGCCTGACGTGTCTCCGCCATGACCACTGTTGCCGGTGTGCTGGACTGAGTAAGGGGGGGTGGGGGGGAGCGGCAGGGGTCCCATTGCATCCGTGGGACCCAAGGGGGTGATGACCCCTGCGCCAGGGAAGTTGGGGTTGCTGGTGGGGATAACGTTGTGCGGTGTCGCGACGGCTTGCGCACCTACAGTACCACCAGACGCAGCAGGGAGGGCACAGCGCAGGATCAGTACGCGCGTTCACCGAGCCGAAATGCACCCGAAATGCAATCCACCTACAACTGCCACAACACGCAACGGGAGCTCAGCTGTCGATTGCCACGACTGCCACGACTGCCTGCTAAACGATGCATGCTATACATGAGGGCCGGGCCCACGGTGTGGAGGGCACCCCACCTGGAGTGTTGGGCCAGAGCGTCATGTTCTTGGTGGTGGGTGACGCCTCCTGCAAGCGGTGCAAAGCAGCACGCGTACCCCAGCGCAGAGTCACAAACGAAAGCTGCTTCTCAAGGTGCAAGAGCAACATATGCCTTGGTGCAGCACAGCGTGAACATCGCCCTCACAGCCCATATCGGTATATCATACATCACTGCTAATATGGGCCCATAAACACCACGCCGGCTGAGTTCTCAGCTCAACAGTCAAATCATAGCCTCCTAGGGCACCCCTCAGCCTTAGGTGGCATTCAGTCAGTCGCTGACGCAGGCGGCACGCACCGTCTCCGTCAGCTTGACCGAGGGGTCTGAGCGGGACGGCGCCGCGTCGCAGCTGCAGCGCCTCAGGCTGAGCGTGGTGTCGCGGTGCTCCGCCAGCGCCGTGTCTTTGCGCCCGCCCGCCAGGCGGCAGCCCTCAAGGAACACCTCCGCGCGGAAGTTGACCTGCACGCGGCAATGGCGGCGGAAATGTGCATGGAGGCATGTCAGGTCGTCAGCACAGTGCATGGAGGCACAACGGCAGGCAGGCAGACAGGCACATTAAGCAGCTTCAGGCGCATGGCGCGCTTTTCGTGTTGTTGCGCATGCACCGGGCGCAGGCTTCTCTCAGGGGGCAACACTGACTCCATGCTAAGGTCTGGTCAACGCAAACCACTTGAATGCCATATGGCAGAAAATTGGGCGCGTTGTGTTTTTGCGGGTCCGTTCAAGGACCGGCTGCTCCCATTGTGTGGTTACTGCCCCGCGGGCTTGAACAGAGCGCCCCCTGGTCTAGTACGCCCCACCTGCCCCCCCACCACCTCCACTCACTCACCAGCAGCGCGTACTCTCCGTTGTGCGACACCTCGCAGCGGCTGAGCCACGCCTTGCAGCCCGTGTTGGACGCGTGCAGGCCGCGCTGCGTGTTGCGCGTGATGAGCGACTCCTGCACACACACGCCCAGCAGACCAACACACGCGCATATCGGCACATGCCACCGCACTTCTACAGCGGCCTGCCGCCGGCGTATCTTGTCGTCCATGGACAACATGAACATTGCTGAGCGAGCCATGCTGCCGCGCGACAAACAGGCCCCAAAACATGACCTTGCTGCATCACCCCTTCAATGCCCCCTTTCCCCTGCCACCCTTCCATGCCGTCGCCCCTCAGCTGTGGTCTCTCCGTACCACACCGCATAGTGAATTCAGCATTCACCCACCTCCATGCGAAGCGTGCAGTTGTCCGTCACGTACACCCCGCGCCGCGCGAAGCCAGCCACCAGGCACCGCGCCGCAATCACCGTAGCCCCGGCGCCCGCCTCAATGCCGGTGGCGGTCAGAGCGCTCGCAGACACTGTGGCGCCCATCGCCGCTGTCAACGCAGGCGATGGCTGCGGCCATGACGCGGCTGCAGCTGCTGCCGCCGCCGCTGCCGCTGCCGCCGCTGCTGCTGCCTCTTTGTTGTGGCCCCTCCAAAGCGTAGAAGACCTTGGAGGCGAGGGGGTGGTGCCACCCGCTTTAGCGCTGGCAGCGGTTCCTCCTGTGGGTCCCGCAGATGGACCGACGGGGAAAGACGGCGACGGCGTCTCATCCGCCGAAATGTTTGCTGCCTTTTCCCCTTTCCCCTTGCCTGACAGGAACTTGAAGAAGCCTCGCTTGCCCGAGGGCGCTGTGGAGGTGACGGGGGGCTCGACAGCAGGCGCGGGGATGGGGGGCGTTGGGTCCAGGGGGGAAGGGACTCGGCCGCCGTCCGCCCTTGACAGCGGGGGCGGCGTCCCGTCCGGCGAAATGGTGGCTCCCTCCTCGCCGGCCTGCCACGCATGCCATCGATCCCGTCAGCCGATCCATTCCAAACCAGGAAAACGTGCACATACGGGTGCTGCACAGGCACTGCAACTTGTGCACGGCACGTAAGAGCAACAAGATGCTGCAGCATGTGCTATCCACCTTCACTCGTCAGTCCCACTGCAAACAAAGTGGCATCACCAAGCACCTTGCAGATTGTGGTGTCTTGTGCCATGTCCGAACATGCACATGGGCATGTCTACCCTACTGTGGTGTTGCTCTCTCGCTGCAGGCGCCCAAGCGCTCTCACCTCGCCCAGTTGCGGCGGCGGCGTAATGGCCGTGGCGCCTCCCGGGGGCGCCGTGGCGTCCGTCAGCGCCTTGTCCACGCAGAGGTCCAGCACCAGCACGTTGGTGGAGGACGCCTGCACCGCCAGCTCAGCCAGCTCGCCGGCGATGACGTCGCAGGCGCTCAGCTGCAGGCGCCCGCCCGCCAGCGCCACCGCGGCGGCGCCGCGCGCGCCCCACATGCGCACGCGCTCCAGCAGCGCGCAGCTCTCAGAGCCATTCACCTGCGACGATAAGTACACACGCCGGGCGCAGCGGTACACACACGGTACACACACGGTACAAATGCTGGATGCAGTGGTACATGCGCTGGCTCAGCCGCACTTCCACAGCAAGCCCAGGCCGCCATAGGACGTGGTGACTAGGGCCGCTTCGCACTTGCACCTTGTAAACAGCATGTATTTCGGCATCGGTTATACCAGTATGCATCGAGCTCTGAAATGCCTGGCGAACGCGAAGGCCAAGGATGGTGTACACTGCACAAGGAACGGCACAGCGGGCAGGGGGGAGCAGTGACAGCGAATTGCGCCGCGCGTAGCACGCTTCCGAGCCGCGTGTGCACCCTCACTCACCAGCAGGCCGACGCCCTTGGGGTGACCGAGGATCTCGCACTGCCTCAGCTCGATCACCGCGCCCTTCTCCCCCGACACGCAGCAGCAGGTCAGCACGGGCCGCCCGTCGCCCGCCGCGCCCCCCAGCACGCCGCCGCCCGCGCTGCTGTTGACACGCGAATACGCCGCTGACGGGGGAGCGGCCAACGCGGCGGCGGGTGCGGAGGAGCGTGTGGAGGCGGAGGTGGTGAGGGCAGCGGTTTCGGAGCCAAACAGGCTGGTGGCCAGCGGCGACAGCGCGCCGACCGCAAACAGGCAGGCACCTGGGAAAACACAGAGCAGAGGAAAAATGGGGAGGGCAGGCGAGGCACACAGGAATCGTCCGATCATCATCGAGCAGCAGAGGCCCTCCAAGAAGCTACAGGTCAGAGCCACGTACGACTTTGAAGGAAGTGCCGCACCAAAACAGTATGAAACTTGTCACTTCATCAGCACCAATCTTATCAACAAACTGTACTCACGGGCTTCCATCTTGCTGCCGTCGCCATGCACCGCCACCGCCGCCGCGGCCGCCGAGACCGCCAGCAGCTCCTCACCGCCGCCGCTGGTGCCGCGCCCGCCCACGCTGCCGGCGCTGCTGGCGCCGCTCACGTAGCAGTGCGTCAGCTCCACCGCCGCCTTCGCACGGCACAGCAGCGCGGCCATGGACGACGACCGTACCGCACACTGCTGCAGTACAGCCTTGGAGCCCTGGCCCTCGATGTACAGCGCCGCGGGCAGCAGCGGCCCGCCGCCCAGGCCCATCTTGTACTGCTCGTACTGCTCCCTCCGCTCGGCCCAGTACGGCCCATGTGGGTCAGAGCCGGTACCGCCGGAGGGATGCGGTACAGCTGCGGTGAAAGCACCGCTGGCTTGCAGGATGCATGCCGTGAGCGTGGCTGAGGATCCCGTCAGCATCAGCAGGGTGGCTGGGGGTGGCGGCGGCGCGCGCCATGCGGGCTGCGCGCTCCCGCTGGAGGTGAGCATATGCGGCGGCACGCCGTGCAGGTGGCTGTTGTCGGGGTGCAGCAGCTGCGGCTTGCCGTCCATCAGCGGGTGCGCTTTGTCGTACACCGGCTGCCAGGCGGGCGGCTGCGGGGTCTGAGGCTGGCTGGGGTGGGTGGATGGGGGGGGCGCGGGGGGCGGGTGCAGCAGCATCACGCTGTGGTTGGCAGTCAGCGAGTCGCCATCCCCGGACAGCCTGCGCACATGCAGCAGCACGCAGCAGCACACAAAACATACAGTTTTCACTTTTCAGTCATGTGTCCATGCCCTGGAGTGTGCAGAATCCACAACCAGCCACTGAATTTCGGTTTTTCAACAAGCTGCAGCCTAGGTCGTCGAGTCAAAGACACCCGGCTGCTGCAGGCGATGAGGACAAGGCTGGGTGGATCCAGTAGCCCGCACCTGCACCCGCCGTACAGGCTGCAGCTCTCCAGCCCCACTTTGCCGCCGTACTTGATGTCCAGCGCAAGCCGCGGCAACGCGCCCAGCCTGCCGCCGGCGCCGTCCGGGCTGCTCCCGCTGGCGCCAGCGCCAGCAGCAGCGCTCGCTTCGTCCGACCCAATCTTGCAGCGCTCCAGGTGGGAGGTGCAGCCCTCCACCACCACAAGCGCCGGCGGCTCCTCGCCATGGTCGTTGTTGTTGTTGCCGCCATGGAAGCCGCCGCCATCGTCGTTGTTGCTGCCAGCCGCACCAGCGACGTCCTCGCCACTGTGCGGCGGTGCTGGCAGCACCGTGACCCTCCGCAGCACCGTCTCACCGCCAAAGAGGACGAGCGTTTGGCTGGGCGAGAGCAGGATGGTGCCGTTGACAATCGTGCACGCGGGGCGCGTCACGCTGAGCGTGTCGCAGGAGGTCGGGCCCGACAGCGTGTTGCCGCAGAGGTCGATCACCAGCGGGGGGATCACCACGGAGCGTGAGACCGCGCCCCAGCGGTCCGGCACGTATCGCTTTGAACCGCCCAGCGTGGCGGAGGTCGCCAGCTGCGGCGGGGGCGGTGGCGGCAGCGGCGGCGGGGCCGGGGCCGACACGACCTGGGAGCGTGACGGCTCCTCGTTGTCCTCCTCGTCATCGCTGTCATCGCCGTCCGCCCGCTTACGCGCCTGCATCACCGCTGCGAGCACGTTGTAGCTGTTGATGGCGCCGCCCTCTGCGCCGGTGACGCCCGGCAGGCCGCGCAGGCCGAAGCCCGCGGGCTTGGGCGGCGGGGGCGGGGGCAACGGGAAGGCGCTGGCGCCGTGCGTGGCCGCGGCCTGCGCCAGCGCTGCGGCGGCCTGCTGCTGCTGCAGCATGAGCTCCAGCTGTGCCGCGTCCAGCTGCGCGTCCGCCATCTCCAGCAGCGCCAGCAAGTCCTCCAGCCGGTTGGACCTGCGCGTTGATAACAGGTCCGTACAAATAAATGCAAATGATAAATACACCGCCGGCTACAAATGACCACAGTGCAGAAGTGGCGTTAAGCATTTTCGTGTGGCAAGTAGTGCGGTGCAGAAGGATGCGTCGTGGATGCATCACGCACCTGACAGGGACGACTCCAGGGGAGGGCGGGTGGGTGCCCGCCTGACTGGGGCTTGCTGCGCCGCTCTTGCCCTTGCCCGCGCTCTGCCTAAAGCTGCCAGTGAACAGCGGGGGCAGCACAGAAGGCGTCAGTCCCGCTCCGCCCGCAGGCACTACACCGGCAGCTCCACCGCTGTTGTCCTGCTGCTGCTGCTGGCCTTGCCCGGCAGTTGCTGCTGCTGCTGCTTCACCGCTGACCGCCTTGCTAGCGCTGGGCTGCCAACCATCCTCGCCCTCCTCCTCATCGCTGTCGCTGTCGCTCTCTTCATCCTTCTTTTTCTTGGCCTTGCCTGTACCGCGGCGATGTGGGTCGTCATCGCCTCCGCCCCCTCCATCTGGGTCATCTCCATCGCCCCCGCCACCGCCAGACGCGCCGCCAGATCGGCCCCTGCTGCGCTGGCCGCTGCCGCCGCCGCCGCCGCCATAGCCACCCCCGCCCCCACCATCCCCACTCGTCCCATTTGAGGCCCCGTCCACATCCTGCTGGTCTGGCGCATAGCACTTGGCAATGGTGTTCCCGGCTTGCGGGGCGGATGTCAGATCTGGGTCATCGCCATGCACGGGGGCGGAATCCTGCTGCTGCTGCTGCTGCTGCTGCGCGGTTGTCAGCTGCAGTGCTGCTTCGCCGTCATACGACGGCAGCTGCTGGATGACAGGCACCGCCTCCCCCTCTGCGCCCCCAAAGCCGCTACCGCTGGCTGGCGCAGCAGCTGCGATGGCAGCGCCATTGCGCCACGCAGCCGCCTCATCGTTCGCGCCTTGCGCTGCCTGTTCCTCAGACAGCGGCGGCTGCTCCTCCGAAAACTCCGCGCCAGGTGTTCTGAAACCGGTTGCGTCCGAGTCATGTCCTGCATCGTGCGGCTCGTACGCGCGTGTCTCTATCGGCGCGCTGCTGCTGCTGCCATAGTAAGCGCCAGTTGCGTCTGCAGCCAGCAAGGCTGCATGCGACTCGTCGGCGTGTACAGCAAGGTGGACCTCCTCGGCCTGCTGAGGTGCGTGCAACTCGTCCTGGGCCTGGCTGTAGCGCGCACAGCTGTCTATACCTGGCGACAGGTCCAGCTCAGGCCCGTCCTCAGGCAGCAGCTCCAGGGGGGAGTGGTCAGCGGGGTTGCGTGCTGGGCTGACGCTGCCGCTGCTTCCTTGCAGGTGCACGCTGAAGCTGGGCGCGTGGTCCAGAGAAGAGCGTGGCTCGCTAACCAACTCCTGGGGTGGAGGAGGCAGCATCCAGGCCGGCAGGCCGGAGGGGTGAATGTCTCCTGGGCTTTCCAGTGCGCTGGCCGGCTGCGTGTCGTCTGGCACGCTGAGTTGAGGCAGCTGCTCTGCGTATGGGTGCTGCTGTTGTGCGTAATCAGGTTGCTGCTGTGAGTCCTGATGCCAGTCGTCCACAGCAAGAGCCTGCGCAGTATGTACAAGGGCAGCAGCAAGTTACGGGCGGCTACAACTGATGCTGGCATGCTGGCACAGGGCCGCTGAACCCCTGACCCCTGCGGCGTTGAAATCAGCCCAAGCTCCAGGCTCCTTGCGCATAATGCAGGCTTTGATTTACTGCAGCAAATGCAAGGCACTCCAGCAGGCGCGATCCTGGTAGCTCCGGGGCAGATGTCCATCACGCACTCCTAGAGCTACGCAACTCCACGCAAAGGTAGCTTTGTGCATCATGTCGCAGTCTTGCTGAGCCAAGTTTAATGACCAGGTGAAATGCCCAAGGACTTAAGGATATCTGTAGCTCACAGACCTAGACGGTCAGTGCTAGGGCCAGCGCAAAAGCGCTTCGCAGTCACAGTCCCACCAGTCCCCAACTTGTACCTGCTCTGGTCCAGGCACCCCTTCCGCCACAACCACTGGGCTGACCTGCTTTATAGGCAGGTCCTGGTGTGACTGGGTCTGTGCATAGGGCGAATGCGGGGTTGGCGGTGAGAGCACTGCGCCTGGCACCGACGTTCTGCGCGTAACGTCGTCGTGGTCGTTTGCTGCGCATAGCGGAACGAGGCCGTGAGGATCAAGATTGTGATGCTCGGAAGTCCAGTCGATGCTAGTGGCTGGTGAAGACACCACGCCTGCTGCGGGATGAGCGCGCAGCTCACGTGCGGGCTGTTCAGGTGTGCGCAAATCGTCATTGCCTGCACTCTGAGTCACAAACGACTCCTGCTGTTGACCTGCATATGGGTTGTTGATATGCAGGTCCTCCTGACCTCTGGATGTGTTAGCAGCAGCAGTAGCGGGGCGGTTTGAGGCAGGTTCGCCGTCGCCGTGCCCACCGCTGACAGGGCCCGGTCCGCCACTTTGCTGCACACGCTGGCAGGCTGCAAGGAGCTTGCGTCTCTCCAATGGCCTCAGGTCCAAGTCTTGTACGTCGCTGGGCGTCACATAGGCAAGGTCCTGTGGGTCAACCCAAGACCGAAGTATGACGAGACAGAAACAGCCAAAGCAAAAGCAGGCAGACAGTTGCCAGCTGCCATGGGTTGAGCCTGGTGACTAACTTCAAATGGGCTCTTCCAACACACACTCTGGCACACCCAGGGGAAACCCAAATTCAAGCGGGCCAACTGCGACACCTGCCGTGGGCTCAAGTTTGGCCTTGGATGGTGAACCCTTGTACTTGAACTTCACAAAGCAGGAAACGCAAGTTTCAAAGGTTGTTTGCCCAGGCCAACCCCTTGGTTTCAGCGACGCGCCCAAGGGCCCCACCTACCTCAGCGTAGGTCAGGCCATAAGTCTCCAAAGCATTCGCAATACGAGCGGTAAGCCCTAGCTCGTGCAGATGCTTTTTGGTGGCATCCGGCAGCTTGACAGCGTCCCATTCGCCACTGAAGGCTCCCGCGGTGTCCATTTCGGGCTGCCCACCAAACTGCAGCGTGATGGTGTTTCTACAATCAGGACGCCGGGAGAAAGCTGGGTATCATGTTCAAGAACAGTGTGTGGTGCATTGTGTGTGCTGGAACTGGTGTAACCCAGAGCTCCTCTGCCCCAGGCTGCTGAAAGTATCAATGGTATGTTGCGCTGCCATCATCAGCCCGGGCGATTAGTGCGATTGGCACAGGACCAAAACAGCACGTGCATGGGATGCGTTCACACAGCCCTCGGCCTGTTCAAGGCACGTATCGGGTTGTAGCTTCCGTCTATGGCCTTACGCAGGCACCCCAAAATGAACGGTTTGCTGGTCTCATCGAGCCTTGCTGTCAGCTGCCTGACTCATACCCTAGAACTGGAGGGCTGCCGGCTAGTAAGGGATGCTGCATGTTTAGAAGTGGTTGGCTTAGTAAGGATGGCGCTTGGAAGCAGCAGGGCATTACGCGCTGGCGCAGGCTGCAGGGGTTTTACCAACAGTGCAGCGCTGCGCTGCGCGAACACTTCAGGGCGGCAAAAGAGTGCAGCCACTGAAACAACCAGCTTTTGGGAATCCTTGAGAACTGTGTTGTTCCCGGTGGCGCGTCCTTCCACACAACACGCTGAGGCGTTTGGCGCTTCCTCCAGCAACAGGCAAGCCACGCTCTGCGTCCCTGCACGACCGTGCCAAACCTGCTTGGAAGCCATACTAACCAAGCACCTGGCAAAGTTCCTCCATCCTGACTATCACAAATACCTCCCCGTGCACAATTTCACTGACGGATCCATCGATCATGCTGCCGGCAGCGCGAGGAACGGAGTCAGTCGAGCAGCCGCAGCGCACACCGCCTCCGGAGCCCCGCACGCTCGTGCACGCTCTGCCAGCTCATCTGCTGCAGGGCAACCTGGGTCCGCAGCCACAGCAGCAGGGGCCGGGGCAGCGGCAGGGGCGGCTCGTCCGCGGGCAGCGCGCGCCTCTGAGCAGGTGGTCAGCGGGGCCACCGAGGCGTTCAAGCCCATCAGCATCAAGGGCGAGCGCTTGGCGGGGAACCTGCTCAAGGGGGGCCTTCTCCTCATCACCATACCATTAGGCCGTGAGTGCTTGCTTGCATTGAAACGCAGATGCCGATATGCAATGCAGCAGGAACCGCTGAATGCCCGTGCGTCATGCACCATGAATCCATGATGCATGATAATGATGTCATGGTCGTGGTGGGCGTGTAGCATGTTGGCGGTGTGTGTCTCACATGTAGTTGGCTGTGCACTGCTGTGCCACGGGTGAGTTGCTGCGGCGGGTTGATGCATACAGAGGCACTGCTTGCTGCCCACCTCCCCATCTTACTGCTTGCTGCCGCACGCATGGGGACGCTGGCAGGCACATGTGTTAGGATTAAGTTCCAGTGGGGCCATGCAGTGTGCATGTGCACACAGATGGAGGCTGCACATGGCGAGGTGTCTGGGCTGATCTGTTGGCTGCCGCAAGCAAACAATGGTCTGATACCATAGTCTCAAACTGTGGTGCGGGCTGTCGTTGGTGTAGTAAGGGCGCGTGCGGTCAGGGGCACACCGCACAGCATGCGGCTGCTTCCACAGCACCCCACATCACAAACCCACACTACCATGCACACCAACATGCACAATAACACGCACAGTAACACGCACATGTGCGCATGCACGCATACGCATGCACACATGCGCTCGCGCACGCAGGGCGGCTCCCCAACATCAAGCATTTCAAAACGTCTTTGTGGCAACCTTGTGTGCCCGGGCTGCTGCAGTGCACATTTTGACGAACAGCCTGCTGGTCAGCCTGTGCGTCAAGGTGAGCCCCGGGGTGGTAGTGGCGCATGCTGCCGTGAGTCATGCTGATTCACCAACCGCCCGCGCCCAGAACCGCGGAATGCAGATGATGCAACCAGGCACGTGTGGATGTGTGGGTCCAGGCATGCACCAGGGCGAGCCAGGGAACCAAGCACGGACGCCGCACCACCTTTTCCGGCATACGAACCTGCAGCCGCGAACGGGATTAGTGTTTCGGACCGTTGCGCCTAACCGATTGCTTACACAGCGTGCATGACAAGACCGACAGGCGTTGAATGCTGCTGATGGAGAGTGTGTGTGTGGTGGATGCGGCGCCTCATTCAAGACATGGCGTGTGCGTGCCTGCATATCAGTACCGGTGTACTGTTGTACTGGTGTGTCGCGCCGTGTGCAGGGTCTGAGCAGCGACCGACCCGCCACGGTGGTGCTGACGCTGCAGCGCATCCGCGCCGTGGTCACGAACGAGTACCTGGCGAGGCGCTTTGAGGGCGACTACGACGGCGTGCTGCACCTCCTCACGCTGTGGAGCCCGCAATCCGACCCAGGTCAGTCAGGCCAGGCGTGACGCTGTGATTCTGTTGTGCACTGCTCCTCACACACAGCCCGCAGAGCTGTCTGGTAGTCATACGTGGATACGCTACAAGTATAGGGATGCGTTATATGCAGGGGGCGTATTGTAGTGCTTGCGTTACCACCCTGGTGCTTGTGTATTGTTGTATTGATGTGCCTTGCAGCGGTGCTGCGGGAGTTCCTGCTGGCAGCGCAACAGCTGCTGCGGTACAAAGCCACAAGGGAAGGGCTCCTGATGGTGCGTATTGCAGCTGATTGGTAAACGATCATGCCGCCCTGCATGCCGCCTGTCACTTGCCACGCAGCGCTGCAACCTACCGATCACAGTGTGGTGTGGTACTGTGGTGACCCGCTTCTGGGTGTTGATGGTCATCATTGGGCATTAAAATTATGAACAGTTGGGTATGCAGTATGCACGCTGATGCGTAATGTAAGCACACTGGAAGAAACCTGCATGTGCATGTTGTTACCCTTGAGGCAGCATGATCTTGGGGCTTGTCCTTGACCTAGTCCAGCAACCTCTGCCCTTCGGCCGCTCTGTGCTGGACGCGCTGCTGCCGTACAGTCCCAGCTGGTGGAGCGACTCGAACGTGCGCTGGACCCGCGCACTGGGTGGCTTGCTCAGCCTGCCATGCAACCTGCAGCAGCAGCAGCGGTAGGGGCGGGCATGCAGCAGCAGCAGCAGCAGCAGCAAGCGCAGCCAGGGCCGGGGCAACATGTTCCCAAGGCAAGGCTGCAAGGCAACGGACCGACGCCTGATGCAACGCAGGCGCAGCAAGAGCAGCAGGCCTCAGATGAACTGCGGGAGCTTGCTCGCCAGGTGTGTGTGTGGTGGTGGTGTGTGAGTGGGGCGGGGCGGCAGCACGGGGCGCCCTTTCACCGGTGTGCACATGTAGATGTGTGAGCGCTGCACCCGCTTTGGGTTGTGGGTGGGTTAGTAATACACTAATACACCACCAGACGGCTTTCACCAGGGGTTGAGCAGGTTGGCACGGCGGACCTGCTGGGGGTACTTGAGGGAGCAGTGCGGTGGCGCACTGGGGATTACGGTGCAGGGGTGTGGGGTGTGGGGGTGTTCAGAGGCCATGGCTGCAAGGCAGCCTACCTATTAGTCTGCAGCCGGATTTCCAGCATCTCCAGTTTGTCCCGTCCCCCTTGCGCACAGCACGAAGGCCATCTTGGCCGCCCTGGTAACCGGATCCAAGCACGCGTCTTCCACAACCTGCGCAGAAGTCGAGGTTTGCCGCATCCCCACCAACCTGCCTGCAGCATTGTTTGAGACCTGGCATGGCGCGGCGCTCCCACCGCATGCCGATTGCGTCCCTGCTCCTTGCTTGCATGCTGGCGCCTGCAGGTGTACCTTGACGCGCATGCCGCGCGCCGCATGGAGAGCGATGCAGCGGCCAGCGTCGCCACCCGATAGCACACAGGACACACACTCCAACATGGACCACATGCACGTCACTGCATCACACACCATAGTCTGACTTGAACGCTGTTAACCAGACAAGTAGCACGCAAGCATAACCCGACTGCTGCTTTGCATGCACGCGTTGACTGTGGCAGTACAGCAGTGCATGCATGAAGGAAGCCATGGCTCGCTTGGTCCTCACCAGCATCATCCCTGGTGCGCTGTGATGGTGGTGGTCTGAGTGTGACACAACTGCTGTAACTGCGGTTTGCCGGTGGGCCGGCAGTATATCGCCAATACGATTCTGGCGAGGGCCATGCGCGTCTGATTTGAGTGTGGGTGCTACGACTGTGGCATGACCGCCGGCTGTTGCCACTGACGACACAAGCGTCACCTGCCTCTTACCTACCTGATGAGGCCGCCATGCTTGCAAGCAAACGTGTCATTGAAGCTCCAGTCCGTTCCCTGGCCCCCCAACCTCCATTTGAGCAGTTGGCTATGCGCATCCCTCACTGCACGGGCTGGATCCAATTTGAGGTCAGCACGTATGGTCCGCGTCACAGAAGGTGCAACGAATGCCAACTGCCACGCGTGCAAGCTTAATTGTGCTCAATGTTCAAAGCGGGACAGTTGACAGATTCTATACTGGTGGCGCAATGTGCAGGCCGCCAGCCTGGATAGTGCATGGTGCCTGTCCTTGCGCCGTGAGGCTGTCCTTGCACCTCACGTATCCGCACAATTCATGGCCCCACGGGAAGCACATCGCATATGGCCCCACGGGAAGTAATCCAACTGAACACACCCAGACGTACAGGTGAAATGGTCGGGCCAACAAACGCACATGACACGTCCGTGCAAACATGACCCTTGCTGATTACAATCACCAGTGTGCGGTCAAGGGTAAGGGGAGGGGCAAGGGCAGGCGGCGGACAGAACAAACAAATCCAGAGGACAGGTTAGTTCAAGCTGTAAGGTGTGCAAACAGGTGTGTGAAGCACGTATCAGGGCCAACTGCAACAGAGTGCAGCGGTGAGTGCATACCGGTATGTGACACAGGCGGCGTAAGTGGGGGGAGGGTGATGTGGCGGCCCACGCCCGGCGGTGCGCACTGACGGAGTTGGCTGTATGTGGGACTCGTCACCTACTGAAGACTCTGGGTGGCTTCTCTGAGCCCCTCTTGAGGGCGGCCGTGGCCCTCTGGCTTGCTGGTCGAGTGTAAACCACACCACAAAATAGGAGATGCGAAGACGGGCCTGCTTGGACGAGCGCACGTGCGGTACCGTGATAAGCACAACCTGGGAATGGGATGGAATGGAGAGCTTGGGGGGGAGTGAAATTCATCGCCCCTAGTCGCAAGCGGATGCACGGGGGAGCACCACCAAGGAGGAAAGCATGCGCAAACATACTGAGCAGCAGGTGGGAAGCAGCAATTCCAGTAATTCACAGCAACGCCACGCAAAACCCACCGAGCATGTGCGCTGCCGTGTTCCCAGCGGCGGGCAGAGTATCTGTGCGAAAACCCTTCCCGGCGGTGGTGCATGATGCGGCTTGACCTGTGTGTGCTGTTGAGTCATGCACCAGCGCGTGCAGGTGAAAGGCGCATGCAAGGCAGCCAACAGCCCATCAGTGTGAAGACAAACAATGTTGTAAAGCAGTGCAGCAATGGTCGAGGCGGTAGCGGTGTCATTGCGACCACAGCGGTAAACAATCATGCGCTAGTGGCTATGTTTTTACGCGCAATACACTGTCGCATCGGCCACACAAATTCATGGAATGCAATGTAGGTGGGTTTCAATGCACAGTCGATAACTGTTCAGGCCAGGCGGATGCGCATACACAACAGGGAATAGGTGGTGGTGCAATGCGGCAGAGAGGAAGCTTGGTTGAAGCCATGACCCTGAATATAACATTGCGTATTGATACTGCTAGTAACCCAGTATTGGGTGTACACAACTGCTTTTTGTCATCCAGAGTTCTCCCTACTACTCCGACAAACCCACAAACTGGTAAAGAATGGAGTGCGCTGCCAGTCCCATTAGCACGGAAACCAACTGCAATGAAACCGGTGCCCTCCGTGCGGAGAACTGATCCGCGGCATTGGAACCACATGTCGATATAGCACCCAGGGATACCCAGCAAAATCCCTACCAGGTATTACCGCCCTGAGGACTTGGGCCGTATCCGGAGAGCATGCCCAACCAGCATGCCATGCCCAGCATTGGGTAAACGACCCAAACCAGAAACCAGGACGACCCGTACGTTACGGTACCGGACTGCCAGCAGTACAATGGTCGAAACCAATGGACAGCATGAGTCTAGATGTCTAGTGCATGTGTAAATGCTGGCCAGTGGTGAGCACCAAGCACAATGGTGACTACTGCAATGCCAATACAGTTCATGTGTGGCAGTAATGCAGGCGGGAATGGGTGCAGCAGGATATGCCCGTCCCCCTGTGCTAGAAGCACAACCGCAGCCACACCTGTCATACCGCATGGGCGCAGCAGCGGACGATCAAGTGGGCGTTGCTGGGGGAAATTAGTGTAATTGCAATGTACGCGCATGGTGAAGTCCGGGTGCGGGTGTCTGACCTGTGGGTGATCTTGTGAGCAACATAGATCGGTGATGGCGTGATGCTGCCTGTGTGTACCGTAGTGCTAGCACCCGCATCGCAGCGGGGGGGCAGTGGCACTGTGGTGCGTGCCAGGAAGCCTAACTCATTGCCGTCGTATCGCGGAAGTGCATGCGGATGTAGCCATTGGCCTGCAGCGAATTGCTTGGAATCCCTTCCCACACTTTGAAGCCCAAGCGACTAAAGGCCCGTATCACTGCGCCTTTGTCCATCGTCCTTTCGTCCAAGTGCACGGTGATCAATTGTAATAATCATGCAGCTACCTGCGTCTGGTTACCAGCGTTGGTGGTTTGCTGCAGCAGCTCCTGAAACAAATACGCATCATTGGCGTCAAGGCCATGAACGCTGCCAATACCACGGCTGCGGCTGCCAATACCGTGGCCACTCTTCGGCCTCCCGTCCCAGGTGTGGCGTTCAGCCCGGGGCGCAAGCTGAGGAGGGGTTGATACCGGCACCAGCTGCTGCCGCATCTTTGCCCGTCCATACTCCGACTTGGATGCTCTCAGCAGCATTCCCTTTGACGCAGAGCTGCTGGCCAGTGCAGGTGGGACCCCCGGGTTAGGGCCACCAGGCAGATGGTCATCAGACGCGAGTCTATCGCTGCACGACACCCAATCCGTGCTGCCGCCCAACGGCGGCATCTGTTCAAACACAGGGCTGGCATACATGACCCCTGGCCGGATTGAGGCGATCTGGCTGCGCAGGCTGCTTTCCAGCCCGCTGCCTGCATTGCTGTCCGTGGCAGCGCTGCTGATGCTACCCTCAGCGGCGCCGACGCGTGGCGTGATACCCCCGGGGTGGTGGATTGTGTTGGAGCGTGTATAGGTGCGGCGTCCTGATTTTGTGCGTCCTGCTGCAGGATGCTGTGCTGGCTGACCGATATCCAGCACAGGAGGAAGATCTGGAATCAAGGCAGGCGCAGATCCAACTGCTGTACCGCATGCAGCTGTCCCGAGGATCGTGGAACCGCTCACACCATCTGGGCAGGACATCAGCAATGCATTTGGTGCGTAGTGGCTGGGCTTGTTGTGGCTGTCTGAAACCTGCGTGGACATGCGTAGCTTGCTCTGCAGGCGCCGCAAGCTGAGCGCCAGCGGACCCGGCTGCTGCTGCTTGGCCAGCGGCAAAGCGCTGCCGACGTTTCCCTGCAAGGCCTGCGCGCCAAGCGATGCGCCACCGAAGAGATTCGGATCACCATGCTGGTCCATTTGGCTAGGCTCAGGCCTGCTCCTGACATTGACCGAGACGCTCTTCCGAGGCGCAAGGCGCGGGTGGTTCTGGAGCGGCCGCTCCAGTACGCCCTCGGCCGTGGCTGCGGCTGCAGGCGTGCTGATCAAGGCACGGGGTATACCGCAGGTGGTGCCGCTGCCAACCTCATCACGCCTCAAGGACCACATGGCGAGGCCAGACGGCTTCAGAGGGTCGCCGACTAGCAGCGTGCTGCCATCCGTGTGGTCGACGACGGTCTTGCCTGAGGCGGGGTTGTCCTCACCCATTGTGTCGATCGCCGGATATGCGAGGGGGATGTCGGGCATGGCCTGCATGGCATTCTCGGTCTGTACCGCCGTGCCGTGATCAGCAGGGCCCGCTGCTGCTGCTGCTGCTGCTGCTGCTGCTGCTGCTGCTGCTGCCGCTTTGGAGCTGGCAGCGCCGAAGGAGATGGCCGTGGAAGGCCTGTCATCTAAGACGCCTAGGGAGTACCGTATGGTCTCGCCATGCGTTGCTTGCGCCTCGGCATGCGTAGCGGAGATCTCCGATGGGACACTGCACACAGACGTCGTGCCCGCGCCGCTGCTGCCAGCGCCGCTGCTGCTGCTGCTGCTGCCCCCGCTGCACGGCACCGCTGTGCTGGCGGAAGCGGCGCTCACAGAAGGCGGCGAGCCTGCCGTGCTCTGTGACGCTCCTCGACCCGACACGTCGGCCACGCCAGCAGGATCAATGTTAGCCTTCTGCTCGGCAACCCTAGCGGCAGTGCCTGTACCTCCCATGTGTGGCGAAGGCTGGTGCTCGGCTGGGCGTATCCCGCTCATACCGCCGACCGCCCCTGCAGTGGTTTGACCGATGGCTCCGGAGCCGCTCACCGCCCCACTGCTATAAGCTGCATGGGCAGGAACCGTGGGATCTGGAGACGGGATCAACACGCACTGCATGTGGTCAAGGGAGGCGCTGCATGGCATCTCCATGCCCATCCCGCTCGTCGCGGTTCGGTACAACGTGCTTTCTAGGCGATTGGATGTCATTTGCGAACGTGGCGGTGAGCGTGGCGCCGCCTGCTGTGACGAGGAGGAGCGTGGTGAGCCTGCTATGGAAGGGTCGCCAGCGCTGGGAGGTCCAGCGCGCATGTCGGCATGCTCAAGAGAGCTCTGTGACACGCATGTGGTCTGCCAAGCAATGACAGGGCAGCAAAACACGGAGATCAGGAGCAATCCGCCAGCAGTCACCATGGGTATCATGCAAGAGGGCACACTACAGGCGGATGGTACCTGGATGGTTCCAAACATGCTGCAGTGGTCAGCAACACCGCTGATGAGAAAGATAAACGATGCGTAGTGCGATGAACCGAGCGCAGGGACCGCGTGTGGCTCGCCCAGCCGCCTTGCGTTCTGCCTGGACTGCCCGGACAAGTCACTGTGGTGCATCGTCCAGGATGACATATGGTACCGTATGGCCATTTGCCTTACCATGGGCCACCATGCAGTGGCCTCCTCGTCGTCCTCAACATCACCGCCAGCCGCACTGCCGCTGCTGCACCGGCCATCACCGCCACAGCCACCCTCGTGTGGTTTGCCGCCGGCGCCAGGCCTCTCTCTCACACAGTCCTTCATGCTGCAGGACAGATCATCCTCAGCGTCTTCTGGGATCTCAACCACACCCAGCTCTGACCAAGCAGCGGTCGTCGCCGCACCTGGCGACGGCAACCGGGCCAGCAAGCCGGACACCACGGCCCTTCCGCCTGCCAGAGACTCTTCACCCCACGCGCCAGACGTGGTAGTTGTCTGGGAGACGTGGGGGTGTGGCTCCGTGTTGATCTTGTTGTTGTACAGCGGTGTGAGATCGATCACGGATGAGAGGTACAGGTGGCCGGCGCGGGACACGGGATCTGGTGAGAAGTACCGCCCGTACCGCCCGTGATCGCGATATGGGTCATCCCGTACAGGCGGTTCAGCGGGGTACCTGCAGCTCTTGCTGCCGCGATCGTTGTGCTGGCGGTGGGCGGCACGGTGGGAGGAGCGTTGGGACAGCTGGCCTGCGGGCCCTTTTGCGTCGCCTGCGTTGCCAGCACCCTGCTGGAACGTGCCTGCGGAAAGACCTTCGGCAGACACACAGGTAGACAAGGCTATCCCGTCTCTGCATGCAGGCGTGGGGCCCGCAACATCGTCCTTCGCTGTACATTCTTCTGCACCGCTGGCGTGGATGGCGTTGCCGGAATGTCGTGCTGCAGGGGTCGACCCTTCACTGGCAGGCTGTGTGAGGGATGATGGGACAGCTGCGGGCGGGAGGCTGGCGGGGGCGGCGGGGGCCTGGCGGGAGACCTCCAAGCTGGCGGTGGATGCGCCGGAGTTGGAGGTTGCGGAGGCAAAGGACAGCGACCCAGATCCCTCAAAGATGGAGCTTAGATCTGATCGTGCGCCCTCGTCTCCCTCCAGCGCCAGCACCCTGTAGTGTATACAAGAACACGCATTAAATGCAAGGCTTTGCGGTTGACTACTTCGGCGCATGGATTTACCTGAGGGCTGTCAAGGAGGCAATGTGCTGCAGGAAGACTGCAAGCTCTGTTGCACGCAGGCCATCGCCCTCATGCGTCAGGTGGAATGGATTGCGTCCCTGCACGTCGGCCTGCTGGATGATAACCGCTGCATGCTATGCATTCTGCATGCTGCGTTTTGCAGGCATACAAGCCCATGTGCAGCTGTCCAGCGCCATCCATGTCTCAACCTTCCGTTCTCACATGCGCCTTTTGCCATAAGCTGCATCCAGGCAAGGGTGGCGGACTTTGGCATGTTGTGCAGGTGCGGTTCTTGCCTGGTCTCGGATTCGCTAGGCTTGGTGGCCCACCAGCGCAGCCCGAGCACGCGCAGCCGACGCGGTGGCCGCTTGCCCACAAACAGCATGGGCGTTGGCGGCACCTCGCTGCCTGTAGGTGCAGTGCACACAGTAGTGCGTTGGCGATGAAACGACTGCACTTGTACTGTTGTATGCCATGGCTGATTGGGTTTGCGGTTGATGGCCTCGCCAGCTATGGTGTGATGGTTGGTCAGTGGTGCCGTCTGCAGCGTATGTGATGCGTGCTCATGCGTACAAGCAGGCACACAGGGACCAGCCTAGCAAGTAGCAGGTGTAAGCATATGGCAAGGGGGCCTCTATTCGTCCTTCCCCCCCCCTGCAGTGCTCCAACGCTCGTCCCGTGCCGGCAAGGTGCTGGGTCGTGGTGCTCACCTGGCAGGAGACCCAGAGAGTCCAGCACGCGCCAGCGCCAGCTGCGTGCATCAGGTGTGTGAGAGAAAGACGATGGTGGTGCTGCTCCCGCATTCTGCGGCCCTGCAGCCGACCCATCGTGGCCTTCAGCTGGCTGCGCCTCGCCGATACGGGGTCCCAAAATTTCAGGACTGTGCAATTCTGGGTTGGACCTGTTCCACAACATCACAGGACAAATACCGACAGCATCTAAGGTTCTGCCCCACCCACGCACTCTTTTTGTTTTGTTTGGTTTGGCAATGCCGTACGCATCGAGGACACAGCACCAAGGAGCAGTAAGCTACAGGGCGTGAAATCACCAAAGTGTTTGACCTACCTGCCGCTTTGTGCAGCCAGAGCGCCAGAGCCAGGCTTGTAGTTGTCGGAGCGTTGTGCCTCCAGACAGCGGGTGCGTGGCCCAGCGCACTTCTGCACGCGCTCAGGTCACAAAGGGCTGTTGGTGTAAGCAACATCACAGCAACGACAGCTGCCCTTGTTCGCGGCCAGGACTCCTCATCATCCCAGGTCATGCGTCAATCAAAGGTCGCCGCCGGTCAACCAGCGTTAAGGACACGTCAGACCACAAGACAGAACAGCAAGTGGTGCTCACCTTAGAGGAGTGTGGGTAGGCTGTGTCACGCAGTTCTGTGCTGCCCGAAGCGTGTTGCGTAGTTTGTGGCATAGGCCCTTCACTGTTTGAGCCCGCCAACGCCATGACCCTGGCTTCTGTGCCACCAGCAGCACTCTCACAAGAGGTACGGCAGGTCCCTGGTGCAGCTTTTTCAACCTGTAAGCCAGGAACAAAGAGAGACAGGCAAGTGTCCTGGCGCTGCTGCTTGCACACTTTGCTCGCAGGAGTGAAGGACCACCATGAGCCTGTTCACCCAGCGTGGGTAACAACGATAAGCAGCTATGCCTGAAGGCTCAAGAAGAGCCATGGAAGTTCCACAGTTATGCTTTCCGGCACAGAAAGCACTTCGTGCAAAGGCCCCAGCCCACTCTACTGAACCTCACACCACGGTTCAGCTGCTAACTGCACAATCCAAGCCCATCCCTGCGCACAGCCTGTTTCATCAGCTTGCCACTGACTGCGAACACACTCAAGTCGCACCTTGGGCATTCGTCGGCGCCCGACGGCTGGCATACAGCAGTCCATTTGGGCAGAACTGGATGGGTGGGGCCACGACTAGGCAAGAGACCCTGGCAAGTCGTGAATAATCATCGTCGATAATGTTCCCTTGTCCTCCCTCAATGTATATGAACGCACATATGTACGTTGTGGCGTTCCCTCTCCTCCTGAAAAGCACAAGTCAGAATGCGGAGCCAGTATTCCTTCAACTTTGCTGAACAGGTCTGCGTCACGTTAACACGTAGGCAAATATTTGTTGTCGCGATGCGAGCGACCGTGCTTCAACCCTCGGCCGGGTGCGGGGCTTGTCCTCGGCTGGGAGGTGGACGATATTTGCTGGACGATGTTGCTGACCCAAACTAGCCGAGTACAAGCATCTGGGTTGCAAGCCAAAAAACAACATCCAGTGCACACAAAACTTAATGTGCGAAATGCCACTGTATGTTGCCGCTGTAAGTATGCCTTCCGGAGTTGCGCTCATGTCCGCTGACAGTGTGTTGTGCAGTGGGGCCACCTCTGCCCGCTGCTTCTCGTGGGCCTCTGCCGGCCTTGCAAAGCATCACAGGAACACCAGCTGCTGGGGCGATAACAGGTTAGGGTTCAAATCAAGTGTGCGCTCAGGCCACTTGGATGGTTCCTTGATTCTTTGTGCAGGAGGGACGCCCGCCCGGTGCAGCAGGCGCCCGGTGCAAATACACTTGTAAACAACGAAACTCGCGACGGAACATGCAGGGGCTGTAACTCAGCTTGTGGCGCCTGTCAGACCTACTATTGTCGAAAACGTTGACGGTAACGGGGCCAACGCTGCAATTGAAGGTGCACGTTTATTAACTCGGCAAGCTGACACCAAACACGCAAAAGGCTCGCATGCACTCGCTTTGGAACCACTGCAACAGTCCTTCGAACCTTTGCATGCACCGAGCAGGTTCTTCCGCAGACGCCAATATGCGCAACTGCACATACATCACAGTCGGGGCCGTACATTCGCCGAGGCCGGACAAGGCGCGCTCCGAACACCACAGCCCCCCCTCGCATCAAGTCTCGTCCCGGTTCACCCACACATACGCCCCAGAGCGACCTGAAAGTGGTGCGCCGCTGGCTGAATGCTTGCTGTCGCGGCCTTGCTCATCGCTACCACCAGCTCGTCGTCCACCGGGTGCAACCCCGCTATGCGTGTCATGGCGGCGTTGCGTAGCGGTGCTTGGAAGCTGGGCTGCAGGTGACTGCATTGCGGTGTCGTCGTGCCGGCCTGACCGCCCAGCGGCCCTCAGCGCCTTGACCATGACCAGCTGCCGCTTGCGGCCTGGCCAGCCTGCAGGCAACATAACGTCGCAGAGTATAATATATGAATATCAGGATGGTTAGTGGGGCGCCTGGGTGGGATCCTGATGGTAAAGACTTCAGGTTTTGAGTGACTGAAACGTGGCTGTACTGCCTGCTGGACCTGAGGCAACCACAAGGCACTTGTGACCGGGACCAGCCTTCGAGTAAAATAAAACGCCTGGAATGCCTATTGCTGCCTTTGAACTGCTTGAAGCATGCATGCAGCATGCAGCATGCAGCTTACTGCTTCACTTGGTACACTGGCACGCTGCAACCAAGTCGATTCCCACCATACAATGCATGCAAGCATGTTTGCCGTATGCACAGAACTGCACCAACATGCCAGCATCCTTGGGCACTGTTCGACAAAGGCACGAGCACTTGCACTTGCCGGTCGTGCGTACCTGTAATCCGGGCGACCCTGTAGCCAGACTTGCTATACAGCTGTACCGCATTCTGGTTGACAGCATCCACATGCATCCACAGGGATTGAAAGCCCCACCTGCATGCACAGTTCATATGGGCATGCAGGTCGATGAACGCCCCGAACGCAAGAGCACTTGCTTGCTTGGGGGGTGTTCAACCTTCGACCTGCCACCAATCCACTAACAAGGCCCTGATGCGTAGAGCGAACTCCACTGACTGGCCACTGATCGCTGGTTCTTAGGCAGAGATAGTCGA
Organism: Chlamydomonas asymmetrica; assembly: GCA_001662385.1. Lineage (NCBI taxonomy): Eukaryota > Viridiplantae > Chlorophyta > Chlorophyceae > Chlamydomonadales > Chlamydomonadaceae > Chlamydomonas > Chlamydomonas asymmetrica. The sequence goes on along the minus strand of BDDA01000420.1, from coordinate 52,535 downwards.
GAGTGTGGGTATATGACTTGCAGGTGGCTGCTGGCAATGCACATGTCAACACATACCAACGTCCTGCCCGGGCGTTGGCCCCCCAGGGCTCCGAACCCCTTCGGCTTGCCAGCCTCACAGTCTGTGCATTGGTTTGAGCGGACTTGCCGCTTGCATCAGCGCTTGCATGCTACAGCCTATATACATGTAGGGCAGGTGCAGGAGGCTCACCGGATCGCCATCCGCTCTGCGGCGGCCAGCAATACCACGCCCACGCCACGCCGCCGCGCGCCCGGGCGCACCGCCAGCGCGTCAATGTGCAGCTGGTGCGGCGCGCGGCTGGGCAGCGGCGCGGGCAGCAGTGCCAGCGGCTGCGTCACCGAGACCAACACGTAGCCCAGCACGGCGCTGCTGGAGGATGCGGCGCTGCCGCAGCTGCTGCTGCCCCTAGCACTGCTGGTGCTAGCGCTGGCGCTCCTGCTGCTGCTGCTGCTGCTGCTTTCAGCAGTCCTGGTGCAGTTGACGCTGTCATCATGCCAGGTGGTGGTGGTGGTGGTGCTAGTGCTAGCGCTGGGCAGGCTGCTGGCCAGGGCGGGCATCCCAGCGCCGTCCCGGGTCACGCTACAGCTGCTTACGGCTGCTGCGCTGCCGGGCTGCAGTGCGGAAGTGTTGCACTGTGCAGTGGCGGCGTCCAGCGTCGTACTGCACGCCAAGAGGCACGCAGCCATGCGGCGACGACGCCACTTGTGTTGCTCACGCCTGCATTCAGCCGCACAGGTGTTGGGCTATCTCGTCAGGCACATGTGCTTTGCCGGTTGGTTGGCATCACCCAGCAGGGGCTGGGGTCTTACATCAGCTGTGGCCTCAGCCTTCCTAAGCATGCTCGACTTGCATGCAGAATTGCAGGGCACTACATGCTGCTCTCTCACCCCCACCTCCCCTACTGCTCTGCCGTGCTCTCACCGCAACAGCTGCATGCGCTGGGCGGCGAACCGCTGCATTGGGGTGCGTGCAATGAAGAATGCGTTGAGGCTGGCGGTCCCGGCGGTCCCGGCGGTGCTATCCGCGCGCGCAGGTGGTTCATCACGGGTGAGGCGGTCACTGGTACTGGTGCCCGTGTGCTGGTGTTGATGCTGCTCCCCCTGACTGACAGCAATAGCAGGGCCTGTGGGCAGCTGGTCCTCGGGCCGCGGCACCGCTGACTCCATCAGCGTTGCCAGCTCACGCTCGATGTCCTTGTGTATCAGAGCCGCCTGCGTACTCACATGTGCACATGCGCGCGCGTGGACGTGCATGGACGCTTGGACATATGCACGTGCGCCAGAGCTGTGGCTCTGGAAAAAGCCCTCAGCGCGAAAGGTTGTGCCTTGAGTTTTGTGGGCAGCCCATGTAGCCATGTAGTGCTGACATACCCCAAAACTCTCACTTCACCTAACCGCACGTGCAGGTCCTGCGCACGCACCCTGAGGACCTTTTGACGTGCGCAGCAGGACTACTAATGCGCATGCGCATGCGCATGCGCGTGAGCGTGAGTGTGCACAACCCCGTGAATCAAACATGCAGTGCTCATGGCTTCTTGCCATCGCCCCGGTGCCAATACCCGCACCCGCACAACTGAAGCACCTAGGGCTACGGGCAGGCACGCCGAGCGCAACGCCACTCAACGCGCCATCGGCTGTGCAGTCAGTGGTTAACTGCGTGTGTGCTGTGCTGCTGTCTCACCTTGACTCGCCGCAGGTGCTGGCGCTTCAAGGAGCTGGCCACCTCCTCCTTCAGAGCTTCAACCTGCGGTGTGGTGTGTGCGCGCAGCACGGTGCGGGCGCCCCTCACGCCTGGCTCACGCCCAACTGCTGGGTCGAATCATACCAACGCGGGATACTAGTGAAGGCGAAACGTGGCACTATGGCAGCTGTAGCTCACCTGGCTGCTGTCGGTAGGAATGGGGTAGTTGGTGTAGCCGTTGGCAAGCAGGGCCTGTGCAACCGCAGCAGCGTGTGCCCGGGCGTGCGCGGTAGCGCTTCATCAACTGCTGCCTTCGGGCCTCATTTGCTCAGTATGCAAGTAAGCGTGCGAACGTCAATGAGGGTTTGTGGATTACCGAGTAGACCACATACCCTGCACATACCTCAGCCCAAAGGCTTGAGACCTCAGCCCATTGCTCTTCTGTGCGTGCACGCACAATGCTGACAGTCCCGCTGCTGATGCTGTGGACTTGTCCGGCGCCAGGTGTTAATACAGGCTGAGCTGAGCTTTGCAATCGCCTAACATGCCGATGGCAGTACAATGGTGCGCAAAAGCAACCGCTTTGCTCGTGGCACACGCTACGCCACGTCGGTGATGGCAGCGATGCTGGCGATGCGAAACGGTATGCTGTATGCAAGCAACCAAAGCAGCTATGGGTTGACTGCATGAGACAGGTATCAGTAGAGGAAACAGTGCAACAGCCTATCTGACTGGGTGTGTTGCATGTTCGAAGTCGCGTTACAGACCAAACGCGAATAGGTTACAGCAGCATTTGTTGAGCACTAGGAATGGGTGGATGATCAATCTTAAGCCTTGAGTATTCCAAATCGAAATACAGGCCTCATCGTCTCGCCCAGGCGCCAACAGCAAGCATCCAAAAGGCATCCTGCGGCGTTGAGCCATGCCATGCCAGACCCCCACCGCACAGCCATGGCCAGCCCCGTGGCAGGTGTTCAAAAAGTCTGTCATTGCCCTTGCTTGCCTTCAATGCATGCGGCGTGGGGAGGTGAGGGGACCGGTCACCGGTCCCAAAGCAGGCCCTCCCTGGAGGCATGGCATTCTCACATGAACCTGCAAATTTCCACGTCGCGAGGGAACGCACTTGCGTTACGGCCCCGATCGCAGTCCTAGTGCGCTTCCGACGATCCGCTTTGACCGTGCGAACTGTGTTGCGTGAGCTGGTGTCGGCCAGCTGCCCTCTTGTCCTAGTTCTAGCCCTACTTGCATCCCAAGGCAAATTCCTTTGACAAAAACACCACTAGCCTGTGAGCCTATTAAGGGCGTTCTTTAGGATGCAGTGCCTGGGGCGGCAGCACTCAGCTGGGCCGCTGCGGGCATGCCAGCGGCCAGCAGGCGTGTCGCGCAAGGGACTGGTGGTGCACGCAAGGGCACCGCGGTATGACCGGAGAAAGCCTCCTCCTCCTGATCTGCCGTCCTTGCTGTTTGACCAGAGGATAGTTTACCTTGGGATGCCGGTGAGTATTCTACGCACGTGCAGCATGGCCACACCGGCCTGCAGTCTCTGCCATTGTGCACACTCAGCGCATAAGCAAGCATACAAGCCTCTGGATGTGCACACGTCCCGTGCCCAATATCTTGGTTCTACGCGACTTGCATTGTGTGCATAAGCACCACGGCTGCACGCCACGCTCACCGACAGGCGCATTTGTGTTCTTGTGCATGCAGCTTGTGCCGGCTGTCACAGAGCTCATGGTTGCGGAGCTCTTATACCTAGAAAAGCAGGGCAACACACTGCCCATTGAAATGCTTATAAACTCTTCTGGGACAACACGACAAGATGGTGAAATTGTAAGTGCGTTCAGACACTTGCTTCAGTCACTGGCACTTGCTGCCCTGCAAAGCCGTGCTCACAGTGGCTTTCCATGCTGACCGCTATGCTCTTATATGGGGCTGGCTTTCTCTCCCCATGCTGCAGCTTGCTTTTGACAGCGAGGGTATCGCGTTGACGTCGACGATGGGGTTCGTCCGCAACCCGGTACGTCCAGGCAGGCCTGTTGCCTGCGCTAGTTGGCAGTAAGGCTTTAGATCCGATCATCAGTGCTGCCGCAACTCAGGTCGTGCTGTGAATTGACGGATACCAATGGTGCTTGCACAGATTTCGACAGTGAATATGGGCCTGGCGGTCGGCTGGTCTGCGGTCGTGCTCTCGTTTGGGAGGAAGGGCTGGCGGAAGTCCTTGCCGCACTCGCTTGGTGAGTTGTGCAAGCTGTGATGTCAGTGTACTTTTCAGCGCTTAGCTGCATACCCCATTGCTACTCCTTGCCCCACGTTATGCATGGTCCAGGCCTGATCCCTGCTGTGTGCGCACCTGTGTGGCTTGCAGCCATGATCCAGCAGCCGCGTGTGCCCCCCACTGGCCAGCGTCAGGCCATTGAGGTGCACATCAAGTGGCGGGAAGTGCTCGACTACAAGCGTGAGCTGCTGAGGATGCTCTCCATAGGGACAGGCTGGTCCGTCGACAAGCTCGACGCGGTGAGCAACACTGTGCGGTTAATTCCATTCCTGGGCAGCCTGCACAAGTCACGCACGCTGTGGTGTGCATCAAGCACCACGCTATCCACGGCTGCTTACCAGGGTCCTCTGGCTGGGAAGCAAGCATGCCGGACACTGCAGCTGCCGTGAGAAACGGAGGACCGGAGCAGCGCAGATAGTTCAGAAAGGTCGCGAGCGCTGGGACGGTCCTGGCATCAGCCTGCCCACGCAAGCACGCCACGTGCCACGCTCCCCCCGCCAACTCTGCCCTGCAAGTGGCACGGCTCGTTTGTGGCTTGCGAGGCGAGCTGCCATGACAGC
>BDDA01000420.1:19922-41085 GCA_001662385.1 Chlamydomonas asymmetrica | reverse complement strand
GATACAGGGCCACACTGACAGCTGTGCACGGTCAGGATGTTTGGCCGGGGGGGGGGGGGGTGAGAACGGTCACCAATGAAACCAGTTTGATCATCAACCATGATCTACTATACGGCCTGCAAAGCATGCTGGGTACTAGAAAAGCCCGTCGAGAAGGTGCCACCCATCAAGCGCTCAGGCCAGGCCGTCGCTCAGGCCCCACTCTGCCGGCAGTCCCCGCACGTTAAGGCCCCTGCACACTGCTGGAGCTTGACGCGCGCTGGCCGGCAACAGTTCAGCGTGTGCGCGGTGATGGGGGCGGACACCCTCCACCAAGGCTGAACCAGGCTGCTTCTGCTGGCTCCAAGGCTGTGCGTTTACTGGGTGTTCCTGGCGCGGAAGTCGTTCATGAACGCGACCAGCTTCTGCACGCCCTCCAGCGGCATCGCGTTGTAGATGGACGCACGCATGCCGCCCACGCTGCGGTGGCCCTTGAGCTGGAGCTGCGGTGGAGCAAGATGCACAGGCGGAACACAGCAATGGACAGCGTCAGCCGCTGGCAGACTGAGAGCGAGAGGAGCACCACGCAGGTGGTAGCAGAAGGCTGCATGGTGGGGTGCACCCCACCATGCAGCCGTGAGCGACACCGCAACGATGCGAGCACCGAGCACGTGGGGTTGGGGTTCGATGCTGTGTCCCTTTCTGGTGTTGCATTTGCCTATGCTCATGCTTTCGATTGCATGCTGGGACTACTGGTGAAGTAAATGGCACAGCCCACTGCATGCAGCTGTGCTTATTCAGCCATGCCCAGTGCGAGAGGCAATCTGGTCAGGTACGAAGCTTCATGGGGCTGCATCGCTGCAGTCCTACCAATCCCAAGCACTCTCCGCACAGCGCCTCCCCGTGGACCTGACAGTGCCTGGCATCTAGGCTTCTACCCGACAGCCGCAGGGACTACTCACCATGCCGGCCTTGTCCGCCTCCTTGACGAAGGCCTTCTCCAGGTCCGGGCTGGAGGGGATGGTGAAGGGCACGTTCATCAGCGAGCGCACCTTGGGGTCCACGGGGCTGTTGTAGAAGCCGTTGCTGGCGGCAATGGCGTCGTACAGCAGGCCCGCCTTCTGCTCGTTGAGCTTCTGCTGCGCCTCAAGGCCGCCAGCCTTGAGCAGGCGCTCGAACACCAGCCCGCACACGTAGATGGCCCAGCAGGGGGGAGTGTTGTACATGGAGTCGTTCTCCGCGTGGATCTTGTAGTCCAGCATCACCGGGGCGCTGGGCCTGCGCAACGTGTAGCCAGCGTGTGGTACAAGCACAGCAGGCATGCAAGTCACACAACGGTACGTACTGCACAAGGCATTGGCGCAAGCATCCGGAATGGCAGCTTTGAAAGGTCAGGCCCATCGCTCCAGTGCCACAGGCGCAGCTGACAAAATGCACACTGTGTGTTTCTGGTGTCAGGCGCGCCGAAGGCGGCACAAGTGCATGCAATGCGGCAGAGGTCGACGCGCTCAAGCCGTGTGCGTGCCTGTGGCTTGCAGCTGGCTGGCATGGCTGTGACCAGCCTCTCATTCTCACTACTGACTGCTGCATGCTGCTCAGTCAGTCGGGAGGGTGAGGGGCCCGCCACCGCCATGCCAGCCAGCTGCAAGCCACAGCTGGCAAGCAGCCGTCCGGCGCGTACCCTCCTGGGCAACGCTCAGCATCGCCATGCCATCGGCGCCTGCTGCCATGCCTTACCCTCGCTTATTGCCTGATCGTGCTCCAACTGCCAGGAACCATCACCCGCTTTGGCTCTCCCACTCCCCTCATTCCCTCTACACACACGTATCCGTCATGCCCGCCATTCAAATGATTTCTCATCAAAGAGCCGGATACCCCACCGCCGCAGCACCAGCAGCGCGCACACCCCAACGCACCTGCAGTGGCCGATGAGGTCGTCGCGCACAATGACAATGGTCACACCCGAGGGGCCAACGTTCTTCTGGGCACCCGCGTAGATGATGCCGTACTTGGCCACGTCAACGGGCTTAGACAGGAAGTTGGACGACATGTCTGACACCAGCACGGCGTCACCGACCTGGGGTGCGGCGGGGCACACACATGGACACATGTATGAGCATCAGGCATGCATGCATGAGCATAAGGCTCGAGCACTCGCTGGCTGAAGATAAGCAGCAGACGACAGAGCATGCATGCATGTTGCGGAGTGCCGGGCGAAGCGCAGCCTGAGCGGGCGCGCAAAACGTGGCCTGTCGATTAAGACCACGATTCAGCACACACACACACATCCACATTGTGCAATACTGCAATGTGTTCAGCCTGCCACGCATACCCTGTCCGCCTGACACACCCACTGCGGAGTTTTACACACCGGCGTTCAGCAGCAACGCTTCACAGAGTGCACACGGTCTGTATGCACACCACAACGTGCGATAAGAAGACACATGCCTGCTGACAGGAATGAATTACACCCAAGAGTGCAGTCCCTGGTTGCGAAGTGCTGTGCGTGCTGCTGTGCGGTGCGCGCTGTGGCTGGCGTGCTCACCTGGGGCACGTGCTTGAACTCGACGCCGCCAATCGTCTCGTTGTCGCAGTAGTGCACATACTTGGCGTCCTTGCTGAGCTTCCACTGGGACTCAGGGGGCACCGACTTGTTGTCGCCCTTGGCAGCCACATTAGCCTGCGCGTAGGTGAGGCATCATGCCAACCGCCGGCGATCGAAACCAAAGATCGAGGCAGGCCAGGTGCGGCGTTGTTGTGACCGTTGCAGGCTGCACGGCTCAAGAGTGCTTTGCAACGAAGGATCTGGCGCATGTGCACCAGGGGGGCAGCCCCGAGCCGCCAACAAAAAGGTCAGCGGGAAACTAGCGGCAACTAGGTTGCCCACCCCTTGCGGGAAAAGCGTCGAGTGCGCTAGCCACTTCTAGGCTGTGAAACTACGAATAGGCCTAGCCATAGGCCACAAGTGCAACCTGGAGTGTTCTGAGTGCCAGCGCCGCACAGGCTACTGCAACACCCCTCAGATGTGCACGCAAGACGTCGTACCTTAGTGTACTTCTGGGCCTCCTCCAGGGCCTTCTTTGACCAGGCGCCAGTCACCACATAGTCCACGACGTCACCCTCAGCAGTGAGGTTAAGAGGAATCGCAGAGAACTGGGTGCTGGCACCGCCCTGCAGGAACAGGACCTTGTAGTTGGCGGGGATGTTGAGGAGCGTGCGCAGGTCAGCCTCGGCCTTGTGCAGCACGCTCTCAAACTCCTTGCCACGGTGAGACATCTCCATGATGCTCATGCCGCTGCCCTGCCAGTTCAGAAGGTCAGCCTGGGCGCGCTCCAGCACATCAACCGGCAGCATGGCCGGGCCTGTCACAAGAGGCGGCAAAGCGAACAGCGGGGCGACTTAAAGGCGAACAAGGTTGACATGCTGAGCAAAGCTACATGCACATTCACGAGGCCCACAACTGTTGCCAGGAAGCTACTGTGTCTGGGATTACGGCTGAGTCCTTACCAGCGGAAAAGTTGAACACCCTTCCATGCGGCTGGCTCTTGCTGCTTGACGGAGCGCTGGGAGCAGCGACAGTCGCCAGCACGCGCAGGGGAGCGCGCTGTGCAGACTTCCTGTTGGCCTGGCGGCCAGCAGTGGCGGTCCTCTGGTGGAGCTGCATCGTCGCTGCGAGAGGGGAGACTTGCCGAAAGAAAGAGTTAAGGACAAGTCGAAAGCGTTGCTAGCGTAATAGGCAGAGAGTGATGAAGTGCACGTAGATAAGTATCGTCTGACCCGTCTCGTGCCTTAACCTTGCGCGACAGCGAGCTTGCTAGGGGGGTGCTGTCATGCACATTGAAGTGGCACCCCAAACGTGTTTTCAAGCGGTCATGCCTGGAGATGCCACGCCAAGGCCTGCCTTCGAGTATGCTCACAGCTATTGAATTCAGAGCCCATAATAAACGGATCTGGAGCTTTTACACCGTTTTTGTGTTCTATGTTATGCGCAGGACTTGTCCAGGCGCTGGCAACATCGTGTGCAGCTGAGTCACACCATCACACATATCTCTCAGGGATGCAGCCAATACGCTTTCACCCTCAGCTAGGATATCATGTATGGAGGAAGAAGCACTTCACCTCACACACCAGCTATGGTCCGGACCGATGCGGCGCCTGCTGCTTTTTGTCATGATTGTGGCTGGCTCAGGGCTGCACAGTGCCGTGTGCAACATTTGGCTAAGGACAGTATGATATGGTAAGTTACAGCGCTCCCCAAGAGTTGCCTTGCTGCTCTCGACCGCTTCATCAACAACACAGACGCACAGAGACTTGTGCCTGCGTCCGGGGTGGAGTGGCTCAAGCCCTGCAGCTTGCATAACTGGCTCCTGATAGTGCATCAACTGTTTTAGCTGGGTTAGTGCTGTTGTGAGGACCTCGGGCCACGGACCTATGCTTTGGTCTCGGCACATCTTGGAACCAAACACGGCGTGCCACTAATACAGGCTTGATTGACAAAAACAGGTTATAAATCAAGTGTAGGCGCAAAACATACCCATGTCTATGCACAGCACAAGTTTCAAAGTTTGGCTTCAGGCGTTCCTCCGCCGATTTCGCAAAACCTTCAAACTGGGTTGCACATCAGACCTGCCTCAGCGTTGCCACATGAACGCAACTTGCTTGTCTACAGTTCCAGGATGACAAGCCTGCTATGCAGCGCTCCCTCGAATTCCGATGCTCGTCAGTGGCCCCGCTGGGAAGGCGCTGTCGTGCTCATGTGCACAACCTCGTTCGGTAACGTGCCGGACACTCATATCGTGCTTGCTTGTGCAACACAGACCAGACTATGCGGCGCGCATGCCTGACTGGTTCAGGCAGTGCCTGCACATCCCAGTGCACCCTGCATGCAGCCGTGTGGCAGCTGTGCCGCATGCGGGCGCCAATGCATGCTTGCGGGCCGCATGGCGTGTGGAGTGGCCACCCACCTCCATCCTTGCTTCCGATTAGGGCGTGTATGCATGCATGTGGCAGCGCACAAGCCTGACCTATGTACTGCCGAGTACTGGTCAGCAGTCAGGACCAGCTTGGCAAGTACTGTACCGCAGCTCACGCATGAAAGTCCACAGTCCAGACCCCTGGCCAGCTGACCAGTCTGCCATCAGGCCTGTGCTGGCGCTTTTCACACACAAGGACGTGCTTGGGGTTGATCACGCCGGCCTTGGCTTGATTCACTGCTGCGCCACGCCCTGCTGAGCAGCACTGCGGAGGTTGCTGGTTTCATGACGCGCCAGCTAGCTGACAAGGAAGCGTAGTGTGTGCTAGTGAGCAGCAGCAGCAGCAGCAGGCAGGACAGAGCAGGCCCATGTACACATGAGCGGAGTATACAGTTGAGACATTTACAAGCACACACTGGGGCATGCGTATGCGCGCGTGTATCAGCCTATCATCACGCCTGGCGGGGACACAGCCCCAGGGGACCACCATCTGTCCTCCCCTCGCATGTTCCGGTCATGGATGCTGCTCAAGCTGTTCCACTGACAGGATAAGTGTGCAGCAGTGTGCAGCATGTACCGCACATAAAGTCTATGATATTGTCGCATCAGTGGCCTGGTCTGGCAGACGCATTTATCGTATTGAGAAGGGCATGACAGAGGTTTGACCTCCCTTGCGCTGTTATCTAGCCATGTAGGCAGGTTTGCGCAGGGTTGATCATAGTGCGTTTGAGGTTGGGAATTTAGGGCTCAGGGTATCCAACTGCTCGTATCAGCAGGTATGGTGCTTCAACTTGATATATTCAGAGATGCACCTGCGGTGATAGATCCAATTATACTGGTGACCACACACCACACACCGCTGCATGCAACCAAATGGTGTGTGGCATGTGCACAGTCACAAGCGCTCTCCCCTTCATTTGGTGCAGTGGCACCGTCGATGCTGATCAGCAAAGCAATACGAAACTTGCCGGTACGCCGCATGGGCAGTTGGCACGGTGGTTGGGTGGGGGGCAAAAGCAAGGGCGGACCCGGGAGGGTTGGGGTGACAGGGCAGTGCTCACAGCAGGAGAGGGAAAACGAGTGAGCAAAACATTAGGTGCAGCTGACGTGAACCGCAGCTGCAGTGGCAATATTTAATGTTCAATCAGGAGAGCAGGTGCAGATGCAGTTCTGGGCCGACACCCAGGTTGCAGCGCAACCACGCATGCATTTTTGGATCGTTGCTACATAGGACCTGCCTGCGGCGATGGCACCAGGCCGCACCACCAATTACAATTATCCGCAGCGCTAGCAGGATAGCGCATTCGCATGTCAGCAATGATGATGTGATCACACCACTTGCCATTACTCTTTCATTCTCATTCTTTTAGTCGTCCTTCTTGCCCTTCTTCTCGCCCTCGTCCTCATCCTCCCACAGGTCCTTGTACTTAGGAAGCAGCCTGACGAAGTCAGAGTGGTCTTGTCCCAGGTAGCTCATCTTGATCAGCGCCTTCACGGTACACTTCCTGAAGGCCTCCTCGTCCTTGCCGAAGTATTTGATCCACTTGAGCGCATCGGAGACCTTCAGCAGGCCCCTGCGGTACAGATCACACCCGCCATGCAGTACATGCAGTACGATTGAGCTCCAGGAGCTCAGCTTGCTGCCACTGGTTGAGCGATGCACCTCCACAGTGTGCAAGCAGCGCAATGGTCGGGCAAGCGCCGGCGAACGGGCTATCACCCCACAATCTTGCCCGCGGCTGTAGGGGCGCAAGGCAGCAGCAAGCGTGAACCCAGATTTGAGTGCAGCGTGCGCAGCAAGCATGCAAACGTGGCCGTACCGCTCACCTGATTGCGTCCACCTCGAACGGTACGGTGTCGGTGATGAGCTGCTTGAAGTACAGCGCATCCCACTTGGTGGGCGTGGTGTCGAAGCTCTCAGCGAAATGCTGCACGCAGGCAGGCACCCCGATTATTGTTCAGTGTGGTACACGCATCGGCCGGATCGGGCGCCACCAGCAACATATGGTGTGCTTGTTGCATGCCGCCTGCTACGCGTAGTGCTTTGATGCCACCTGGGTGCTTGCTTGGTCACACTAGTCACACGCATTAGTCATCCATGAGTGAGTGCGCATGACCCACAGGCGCAGCAGGTGACATAGCAAGCCGTTCAGCATGCGCGACCACCCCTAAGCGTTCCTTGACTAAGCGTATTCACCGCGCACCACCGCACCAAGCCCCCTGCCCCCTTGGCTCAAACCATGTTGCCACACCCAATGTGCACAAACCAAAACACCAGCGGAATGGACGGATTGCTCAGGACACGCTGACAGACTGTCCAGCACGCTTCCGTGCAAGAACTGTGGAGTGAGGCATGCGCTTCCACAAAGATCCACAGCTGGCAGTACTAAAGCACTCGGATTGAGGATTGCACCACCGCGTAAGGACCTACCGACGCCATGGTGTGGCCGCTGCCGATGAGGCAAATCGTCTCCTCAACGTTGAACGTCTGGCGGTCAAAGTACTCGAGCACCTTGGCGGCTGAGTCCCCGCGCTCGTTCAGCAGTCCCTCAGGGCTGGCCTCTGCAAAGCACGCAGCGGTCGTACCGATGAGCTGCATGGGCCACGCCGAAATGCGACCTATGCATCAACCATTGATGCCCACCAAGCGTGTGCCGATTGCTCAACAATGGCGTGCTCGTGTGCACAGGACAGGCTGGCAAGTGCACAAGCTGTACAGGCGGGGCTGAAGTGCTACAGGGCATGCAGTCATGAACCCACACGTCCTTGTCTGCTGCGCAATTCATTGCATACTTGCATGCGACAACCACAGCCACTGTCCACACAAACTGGGTGCTGGCACCGTCGGTAGGTGGTCATCACCTGTCGCCGCTCAGGATCCCTCATGCTTGCAGCGCAGGTCGCTCATGCAGTCATGCGTGGGTGCACAGCACAGCCTCAGCTGGCATGCATTCGGACTTGCGGCTGGGAGTGCAACACGCACAGAGCACGGGCTCGTGTCAGTCATGTGCAATGGATGGGGAATCAAAGAGACAAGCGCAGCAGGAGTCTCTCCAGGAGTCTCTCCTAGTCTCTCTCTATGGTCGTGCAACGATACAGGGCATGCATGGCAGTGCTGCACACAGGGTGCATTGTCCCATACATACATACATACATACATACACGCGCCCACGCACCTGTCGCGTCCACGCGCCCCGGCACAAACGGAGCCTTGGGGCCGTTGCAGGCCGCCAGGCCGATCACGCCCGCCAGGTAGATGACATCCGCCAGGCTGGGCACCGTGTCTGCAAGGTTCTTCTTGAAGCTGTTCTGAAGACCCACGTAGCCCTCGAGGGTGTCGTCCGCCCAGCCCTTGACACCGCCGTTCTCCGGCCTGTGTGCATTAATGGAGAGGCACAGGCGATGCCCATCTACATGGGGCATGCTGGCGTGGCATGCTGTGACAGGTGCAGGGTATCCATGGGATGCACAACTGTGTACTGCGTACAACACGTATTGCATAGCCAAATGCAGGCAGCAAGAGCACCTGCTGCGCTGGTGCAAGCGCAAGGGGCATGCAAGAAGGCGCACGTGGCAGGTTGACGATGCATGAGGATAGGGTTTGGCGGGACAAACTGCATGTGCAGCCGCATGACGGTCAGTCAAGCAATGCATGACAAGTCCCAACACGGCAGCCCTGGACACTCAGCAGGGGCTCTGGTGTTGAGTTGCATGATCCAGCGCCGCTGAAGGTCGGCACGCTTAGCAGGTTCAACGCATGGATGCTCACATGATGCAAAAATGTGAAGAACTTGTGGCTGCAGCGATGTTGCGGAACCGACTAGGCCCTGGGGGAGGGCCAGGGGGGAGGGGGCAGTGCAGCGGTTTATCCCCCTACCCAACTCGCATCGCTCACCTTGTCCTCTCATACCAAATGGAGGCATCCATGCCACCCTTCTTCACTGCATACTTGTCATATACACCAGCGTCGTGGAAGATCAGGCGGTACCATATGCGTGCCTGCCAGGACGCACGGAGCAAGGCAGTAAGCGGTACCCTGCTCAGAGTGTGACCATGGTACCTACCGCACGTGAAGAGTTTGCGCAGGGAAATACAAGTGCTGGAATTGGTCAGTCACTGATTCCTATATAATCGCTCAAACACCTGCCTTTGGGGGGGGGAAGGGAGGGAGGAAACAGAGGATAATGTAAGGTATTGCCCCGGCAACCACTGCACGTGCAATCCCGTGCAACCACTGCACGCAGCAGGACCAAGCAGGACCAAGCAGGGCCGGAAGTGAAGGGATTACCATACCTTGGTGCCGCAGCCAGTTGGAGAGGGTACAAATTTACAGCAGTAGGCAGGGGAGGTCTCGTTGTTTTTGCAGTTGGCTTCGTCGGTCTTGGGGCTGCAGGACGGGAAACACGTTCACACAGCGACACGGGTCTTGAAGCGTGATTAGAGGCTGTTGCTAGTAAGCCATTCACAGAACTCAAAGGCTATCAGCTGCCTTGACTGGCCCAACGAAGGAACTCCCGTTGTGTACTACGTACTTACTTGGCCTTGCAGGGGCAAAGTCCGCCGTCTTGACAAACCTCGTTCACTGCACCAAAACCGTCGGGGTCCACCGGAAGCCTCAGGACAAACAGTGCGCCTGCACACACGTAACAGCCGCTCTGCTTTCTTCAATTTGGGGTTTTGCAGTTGAATTTCATCGTGAGGTCAGCAAGACTCAGGCCTTAAACAAGCTGCTGCTGTGCACTTTTCACGACATTCATTCCTGCATCTACCATGCAGGATTTCGGCCATCTCGCTCCACTTGGCGTAGGTCAGTCCTCCGAGCTCGCCATCTGCGCAGCTCGAAACAAAGCACGCCAGGTGTGATTGCGAGTTATTCTGCATGATGGCTGGCCCAAGCATTTGTTGCACAGCTGGCAGGAATTTAGCACCTTTATCACTCAAGACTGCCAACAATACTGCTGAACACAGCCGAGTGAGACTGCTGCACCAGGGTTCCCAGGGCAGAGTGAATGCAGAGTGAGTCAGGCAGGCCGGGATCATCATCACCTGCCCGACGGGTACTAGTGATACCATCAGATAACAGAACCCTTTCTGGGGGCTCACTAGCACACGGCAACTTGACACAGGCCATCCGACGGGCAAATCCGTGCTCATCATGCCAGCAGGCGGGCGGCGTGAACAGACGGTCTCGCTCACCAAACTTTACGACGGGGTTGTAGAAAGGGGAGGGCGTGACAGCAGGCTGGGTGAAACCACCCTTGCTGTCTGGGCGGCCATGTACCTGCGTTACACCTCCCATCATCATCGCAATTGCCAGCAGAACCAGCACTGCACGCTTCCAGACCTCGTGGTAAGGCATGGCGGACCGAGTTGGTCGAGAGTTGGTTGCCACCTCTGGGAAGCCAAGCTGACTCGATTGGTGTGAGTCGATTTACGGCGACCGGCTGGTGAATACTGCTTGCACGGCCCCGAGAAGACGTTCAATGTGTGGTGGGTGTGGTGGCAGTGAGGTCGTATGTATTTGGCCTGGCACACACATGCACACAACACCTTTTCAATGCTTTGTGACCTTGACATGATGATGGTGGTAGGAAGTATTTTTGAGGAGGCAGAATCAGGGATTCCAGGCCAGACTACGTGCCCAGGGAATTTGTTGGCATTGTCACCAACCGAAAGGCCGTTGCCACACACTACACATACTGTCCTCCGTGCCTGCCCCTGATCCCACAGTAGGGCGCCGCACCTCATGCGGCCTCATCCAGAATCTTACTCTGTGAGCACTGTGCACCCCGTGCGTGTAGGCAATTCATCGCTTGATTTCATGCAACGGCAGGGCAGCGAGCACTAGGTCAGCAGGGCTCCTGTGCGCCATCCACGACCCTCTGTTATATATCCGAGGAATCATGGATGACTGTTTAAAGTCAACCGTGCTCCTTGGAGTTGTTCCTTGCAGGCTTTTAGGCCACAGGACACTTGAACTCATGATGCACTGCTGGTATGGCAGTACTGGCGGTCACTACCGCAGGCAATGTGAAACACCTGAAGCAGGGCCTGAATACATGCTGCTGCAGATAGATCAGCAAGTTTGAACCTGCACGGTCTCAGTGGTGGTCCCAGAAGTGGTGTGCATGCACCCCCCTGCCTGACAGTCTCAGTGAGGTGAGACTGTTGCCTGAACACCACTCTGGGTAGTACATATAGCCTAGCCTGTTTTCTCCGAGCACGAAGCACGAAGCAAGTAAAGATGCGTGGGAAAGGTACACGAAGCTGGCTGAGGAGTGAAGAGTGCAAGAGGAGTTCGCCACGTGTATGTAGCACCTGAAGGTCCTGCTCTCATCTCCGCCCGTATTCAGCGTGAACGTGCAGCATAAGGCTCCCCGCCCTCCAGACGGCTGAACTTGAGATAAAGCGCGTCAAGCCCGTTTCCATATTGACTTTCTGCCAGGCTCTGATGAAGGATACAAAAGTCGCCCGGTTCCGAAAGCCACAACGAAGAGGGTTTTGAAAACCACAAGACACAACTCAGAGCCGCAACACGATTTTGCGACATGAGTTTGAGGCCCGATTACGAGCTCCAGGTCGTCAAGTATAGCTATCGCGGCTTCGTGTATCTCCCCAACACTACATTCACTTGTGTGCCGAGTTCGTTGTGTTGCAACAGTCGGTCACTAGCGAGCTGGCTAGACAGGAGCTGCGCGGTGGCAGCGAAGCCAATAGCAGCGCTCAGACGGAGTTTCAGAGTTGAAAACATGCGCCCTCTTTTGGGTCGCGACTGCTGTCTCTAAACCCGGCTACAGCTTTCACGTCGTGACTGTTGGAAATACACAAACTGCTGGAGGGTATGCTGGGACGGCGTGCTAGCCCCTGAGCTTTATGCAATCAGGCTGTGTTTGAAGCAGCCTGTTTTGGGCACAAACCCAAACTGCTCACGCCAGCAGTTCACGCGTGGTTTCACGCGAATGCAGGTGCAGTCCGTTCTCCAAATTCGCGATGCGCTGCCCCTGAAAACGAATTGTGCCGCTTCCTTGTGTACAAATCTGTTGTATGTGTGCTTGAACCCGCAACTTGATTCCTCCCAAACGTAAGCGTGCAACAGTTGAGAACCATGATGCGAGGCTCCAAACACACCGCTACGCTCTGGCCCTTGGCATAGCTGCAGAAGAGAACACCCAAAACGCAAATTTGCCGCACTGCCATTTGGGCAGGACGCTGTCGGGTTCTAGAACCGAAAGGGTGGGTCTTGCACCTGAAACTTCCAAGACAAGACACGAGCCAACCAACAGACAGGATGAAAGTCAAAGGTCAAGCTGTGCTGCTTTGCTTAGACATGACGCACCGTGGCACCAGCCGCGGGACGGCACCCAGCAGGCGACCAAAGCGATGTGCCTTGTGGGATGGTGCCTCGTGGGATGGTGCTCACTCAAAAGCGAGTCTGTGCACAAATGTACTGAGGCAACAGACCAAACAACTCAGGTCACAGGAATCAACGGTGGTGTTTGCATCAGGTGCACCTGGCCAGCTAGGCCAGGTGCTCCATGATCACGCATGCACGCACGAGCCAGCTGGCTGCAGGGTCACCATGTTGTTGGACGCTTCGACATCACACTGCCCGCCTTTTGCCTCTCCACCCCCCCGTTTCCCTGGCCCGCGCTCCGTGCCCTGGCATGCCCGCGCCACCCTGCCTGCACCCCCCTAAAACACCACCACCAGGAACAAATTCAGGTAGGTAGCGGTCGCTCACTCTGAGTGGGCTGGCGCCTGCACGTGCACCACTGCCAGCGCCGGATGCCCGGAGCCACCACTGCCCCACTGCTTGGCAGCGTCAGCGCCAGAGGGCAAGGCGTCATCCACCACACGGGGTGATGAGTGAGTCGGCAGCAAGACCGCGCCCGCCGAAACCTCCGGCGGCCCCTGTAGCACCGCCGGCGAATGTGGCGAATGAGGCGAGGTGGGCAGCTGCTGCTGGCGGGTGAAGCTGCCCAGACCGCCGATGCTATGGCCCAAGCTGACGAGCGCCTGCCATGCAACTGCACTCGCGCCGCTCAGGTACTTGGGGCTCTGCGTTGCGGTGTGCGGCGAGGGCGCCCCGGATGGACCCACCTCGCCCGCTGGCGCCTCCACCACCACACTGATCGCTGCGCCGCCACTGCCATGATCCCGTAAGCTGTCGCCGCCACGCGCAGACTCTACGCCTGACTTGGCCCACCCGCCAGGTGATGCAACGAAGGCGGGGCCACGCGCTGCCCCTGCTGCTGCTGCTGCTGCTGCTGATGGCGGTGTCAGGCGCGCAGCTCCAGCGCCGTCAGCCACACTGGGCGTTGAGGACTGCACGCAGAGGCCGCTCGACGTGCCGTGCTGCAATAGCCCGGCAGGGGCTGCGTCCTGGCAGGGCTGCGTGAAGGATTGCAGGCGGGAGCCGGACTCTGCCGTCCACGGTATGTCACGGCTGTTGCATGCTGGCATCCCTGTTGTGCCCTCTGCCCTCGCCGCTGCTGCAGGAAGAAGACAAATACATGAACGTGAGAGCAACCGGTGGTTGAAAGACGTGCGAGAGCACCTGATGCAAGTATTGAAGCATGCACATCATGCTGACCTGCTACTGCAGCAGCAGGTGTCTTGAGAAACTTCCGTCGAGCCACAAAGCAGTGCATACGCGTACAGACAGTTACTGCATCTGACGTTGGTGAGGTGTCTGGGCTGATTTGGCGGCAGGTGTGTCCATGCCGCATGCTCTGTATGCGGCATGTAGGGAGCATTGCAGCATGCATCCCAATTGTGCAATGCACTGACACATTATTCAGCCCTGCACTTCTGTAGTACACGTCCCAAGCAACCCTGAGGCACACGTCCAATCATCCTCTGTTCCCAGTGTCGCCATCATGGCCACTTCTGCCACCTCACCTGTCTCACTCATCCGCTTAGGTGAAGCCGCTGCTGCCGATCCCGTTCCGCTGCCAGTCCGGGCCGGCCGTGGCAACGTGCTGCCACTGCCGGAAGCCGCGGGGTTGCCGCCGGCCCCACCCACACCACCCACACTGCCGTGGGCAGGCGCAGGCGCGGGTGTAGCAGCAAGGAGCGAGGTGCGCTGGGGGCTCGGGGGAGGCGCCCACGACGTGACGCCGCTACTACTGCTGGCGGCGGTGCGTACAGCGCTTATACCAGCAGTGACGACGCCGTTGCCGCTGCTGCTGTGGAGACCTGCGCCATGGACAACCCCAGAGCCGCTGCCGCTGGTCACGGCGGTCCTGGATCGCGGCAGCGCCGCTGCCGCTGCTGCTGTCGCTGTGCTTCGACGGCCGCTGGCGCTCACCCCTGCCTTGGATGAGGAGGTCCACGCGTGAGGCGGCAAAGGTGCGGGGGGAAGCTGCACGGTGCGGTCGCGCAGCGAGGCGCGCTGCGACGGTGAGCGGGAGGGAGACGCCGGCAGCGCTGCGGTTGAAGCGCCTGTACCGCCTGGCCTGAGGCGGCCTCCGCCCCCGCTGCTTGATGCGGTGCTGCCGGCGCTTCCAGGCCGGCCTGCGCTGCCTGCGCTTCCCGGTCGGCCCGTGGTGCTGACAGCGCCACTACTGCTTGTCCCTCCCACGCAAACACCGCCTGCTGCTGCTGCAGCGCCTGCTGCGCCTGATGCTGTGCCTGGCTGCCCAAGCGGCACGCATGTGCTGCGTCCGCTGGGAGGGCGTGCTGGCGACGCGCCGCCCTCGCAACTAGTGCTGCAAATCACAGCAGCCGCACCGCTGCCGCCAGCCGCACCCGCTGACTCAGCAGCGCCACTGCTCGTGGTCCCAGCAGCGGTGGTGATGGTGGAGCTGGCAGCGTCAGCGCCGCTTTCGGGCTGCTGCGGTGTGTCCAGGAGCACGCGCTCGCTGTCGCGCGCCACCCAGCCAGGGTGCTGGATGTTGCGGAACGCAGGGTTCACGCCGCTCGTACTAGCCTCTGCTGCGTCATGTGGGGGAGTGGAGAATGCGGGGTTGTTGTGCAGGTGCGCAGCTCCGGCGGTTGCCCGCTCAGGCTGGGTCTGTTGCCGCAGCTGTCGTTCCAACGCGGTCCCGTGAGCTGTGGCGGCGGCACTCGTAGATGGGAGCGAAGGGTCAAAGGCGTGCAGCGTTTGATGCATATCTGCGTGTGTAGGTTCTTGCCCTGCAGGCACACCATCCTGGAGCTGTTTGGGCTGGTTTTCCACTGTTTCGGGGCCTGCCTCATTTCTTTTGTCGGGTGCATGTGCACCGCGGGCGGTGGTGGCGGCGACGGCCAGGGCCACAGGATGCTGATTGGTGTATCTGCTGGGCAGCTCAGCAGCTGGGGGCTGCCCCTCCCGCTGCAGCAAGTTTGCAGGTTTGCGGACTGACTCCACCTTGCGTTGGCGTCCAATTTCATGAGAGCACATGCCAAAGCGCAAGCAAACACCAAGCAAGACGAAGTTCAGTAGTGCTTGCGCTTGGCACAACGGCACCTTTGTGGCCTTTCACACAACCCCGCTCGGTGGCGGGCACTTTGTATTTCAGGAGCGTGTTATTAGCGTGCAAGTATCCTGCCCGTACCGGTTTCTGGATTTTGTTCAGGTTTGTGAAAACCAAAGTTTTCCGTTCAGGCTCCTGTTACACGGCAAGAAGACAGGGAACGACAATATGAGCCAGTGCCATGTTGACCGAAACCATGACCCATGAAACTGAGCGGCGCTCAAGAAGTGATGAAAGCACATGAAACATTGCGTGGCTTACAATCCCATATAGACAGCCACTCCGGCTTTTGAGCAGGTAGAACACTGCGCCAGCGAGTAGCACTGCGCCCACCGCGGCCCCCAGCGCAATGCCAACAACTGCGCCTGTGTCCATATCGCTCGGTGTAACTGCTGCAGGCAGGGTCACTGTTCTCTGAAAGCTTATCCCAGCTCACTACCGAGCACGCTGGCTACGGTGGCCAACGTCATTGAAGTTTGAGTGGTGTGCCCGGAACGTGGGCAGTGGAAGCAGGATATCATGTAGTCCTTGATCCCCAGGCATTGAGGCTGTTCAGTGTTATGATACACGTTGGTATCGGCAATTTTCATGCCTGTCCGGGCGAAATCTAGGCCCTGATGGATGATGGGTGGTGGGGTAGTACACAATGGTAGTACACAATGCAATCAAGTGCCCTGGCGACGGGCTAGCGAGCGATGTATGCCAAGGGTGACAGCTTAGGACTGCATGCCACGAATGCATCGACCATACACTTGCCGCTGCTCTGCGCTCTTGGCTGTGTACATTCACGCACTTGAGGGCACCGCAATCACCTAGCACCAGTGGAGGCCAAAGCATGCACCTCACATCAGACCACGCATGGCGCTAAACATTGCGATTTGGTTAGGTTTGACGTGCACGGGTGCACCCCCACTTCCTGCTGGCGCCTCCACATCCTCGCCACAGCGCAATGCCACGCGCTGCCCGTGAGACACAGTGCATCCGCCAGCCTATTGCTCACGACCAAGTTCTGTATGTCGAGCATACTGTCTAGCATGACGAGCGGCACGCGGTAAGCAACATTCCAGCATGCAGTCACCGCTTCAGGATGGTCAGTGGGGCCGGACTCAATATCCGTGCTCCTGAACTTGCAGGTGGTGGCCCAAGTCTTACTGCTGCACGTTATAGATACAATTGCCTTGGGCATAGAGCCGATGGTGCACGCTGACCAGCACTGAACGGGGATGCCGTTCACCAAGGCTCCCAGACCACCAATAACGCAATTCCAGCTGACTCCAGCTCAGCAGTCAAAGCTGCTGTGTCAGACACGGACTCGTATGTCTTTCAGGACCTTGCAGAGCTCTCAGACGCTGTTTTCGCTGCTGCCTCGGTAGGTTACCTACAATGCACCAGCTGGGGTTTCGGTTGAAATGAACGATGCAGCTTGGATAGACCTGTCGTGCTGAACAACAAGCAGTAAGCGGTGTACTTAAGCGTTGTTGTGTGTGCTGAAGACCACGTGACCATACCCTGCCTCATAACCTCTGCCTCATACCCTTGTCCTGTCTACATCAGACACCGTTTGTGTCTGACCGTTGTGTGCTTGCTTGCCGTGCCTGCTGCTGCGGGTCTGTTACGCTGCTGAAACCTTTGCCTGGCTATGTTCACCTCAATACTCGCAGCCGGTTGCTGCAACGGGATGTGTCAGCTGCTGCGTCAGCATTCCAAAACATCGTTGATTGCAGCGTTTTGGTTGGTGGTGCAGCACACGACCAGGGCCTTATAGACAACCTTACACGTGTACACGACGGTGGTATGGTGGTTCAAGGCACTTCCCTACGCCCAGGTATGCATCCTGCTCACAGGTGCTTCCAACAGCACAGGCGAAGCATCGCCACGCTCTGTTCAACAAGGTCGGACGCAGGTTTTAATCAGCAACCGGAATCAGCTTTAGGCCCACCTTCAGGGCAGCGCGGCAACCACTCTGCGGCTGGATTGACCCCATCCAGCAGCACACCCTTAGCAGCTATGAGTGGCGAGGTCAGCACGCCTTCACCGGCCTCTGGTCGCGCAATGTCAGAGGCTGTGGCAGCTGCGGCAACCCCTAGACAGGTAAGCGGCTGGTGAGGGCCGACGAGCAGTCAACGGCACCTGCACCTAGTCCAGTCCCGCACGCACGCACGCGTTGCAGCCGCACCCCACAGTCAACTGTCAAGCGCTCGATGGCTACGGTGCAAGAAACCGCACGTGTGGGACACACCCAGAGCACCTTCTTGGTTGGCGCCGCTACATGGACAGGGCCTAGATATGCACGGCCTACTTTGCAAGTTCGGCGTCGCGTTGCCCCACCCCACACACGCATGGCTCTCACAACAGCTCCGCAAGCGCTTGCCGAGCTTGGCCATAGATGGTGTCACCTCGTGTGCGCTCGCGGCCCTTGCAGGACCCGCAGGCAGCCACGCAGGAAGGGGGGCCCCGGACAGCGGGCCACGGCAACGGCGGCGAGCGCGCCAACCGGCTCGCGCTGGAGCGCTCCCCGTACCTGCTGCAGCACGCGCACAACCCCGTGGACTGGTACCCCTGGGGGCCGGAGGCCTTTGCCAAGGCGCGTGACGAGGACAAGCCCATCTTCCTCAGCGTCGGCTACAGCACCTGCCACTGGTGGGTGGGTGCGACAGCGGGCATGCTTGCCTCCTGGAGCGCGTGAGGCCTGCATTACTGCGTTCCTAGGTGTTTACGCCGTATGGGCTGGTGACTGCCAATTCGCTGGAGGCCAGCGATCAGCGGATCCCATGCGTGCATGGCTAGGGGTTCAGCATCCACCGGCGTGTGCTGCTGCACCAGTGTCGGCTGCTGTCTCCGACTGCTGGTGGGGCCGCGGGCTCCCCAAGGCTGTGCTGGCTGTGGAAGGCGAGGGCTGTGTGCGCATGTCCTCATGTGGCGTGTCATGCCCAGGTGCACATGGGCTCGTGTGCAGCTACTGCATACTGTGGGCGAGGGTGTCACGTGGTTTGGTGTGAGCCTCTCCCCATGCAACTTGAATTCCCCTCGTCCGGCGTGACCCAAATGGATGCCCGGTTACGATCCCATCGGGTGAGCAGAGTGCGCAAAAGCCCCCTGAATCTCCCTGCTGCTGCTGTCTGCTGCTGCTGCTGCTGCCGCTGCCTGGTCAGGTGCCACGTGATGGAGCGAGAGTCGTTTGAGAGCCTGGAGGTGGCCAGCCTGCTGTCACGCGACTTTGTGGCGGTCAAGGTGGACCGTGAGGAGCGACCCGACGTAGACCGCATATATGTGGGTCAATGTCACGGTGGAGGCCATGGCGGTGGATGTGGATGTGCCTGTGGGGGCGGGAAAGGGGAATGGGAGGGGGGAGGGGTCCACGGGCGGGGCTGTGGGATGCTCCAAGGAATAGGTTGGGGGAAAAGGGGAGCAGCGGGGCGCATGCTCCTTTTTGTGGAGGCCTTCTTTGATTGTGAACATGCCTGTCGCACGTTGTCTGCATGGCGGTCGTTGGGATCGTTGTACGTGTGCACTTTGCCTTTCTGGCCCGGTGCTGCTGCTCATGTGTGCGGCTACTGATGCTGATACGTGTCATGGTTGCGCCCCTCTCATCCGGCATGCGTCGTGCATTTGGCTGTGTGGCGGCGCAGATGACGTTTGTGCAGGGCCTGACGGGCTCTGGCGGCTGGCCCATGAGCGTGTGGCTCACGCCCGACCTGGTGGGTGCCTGCATGCCTGCCTGCCTGGGTGCAGCTAGCGGGGGTTCGCTAGTCTGGTGAGCTGCGGAGGGCATGTACATGGCTTGCGTTGGTGTCGTGCAAGGCTGGCAGTGGTCAGGGTGCTGTACTGGACGCTGACTGTTCACCTGGCCGATGGGAACCGGCTGGAGAGCGCCTTGATGATTGAATGGTTGTACACGGGCGCACCAAGCAACACCGCTTGCCACCCCGCACCATACCGCACGCATCTCGCTCATGCCTGGCGGCATGGGCCTTGATTCCTGGTCACGCACGCGATGCCTCGAGCCTCGCTCCACAAGCACCCGCACACAGGTTTGTGTGTATGGCCCCCCCCCTCCTACTCGTACTCGTAGGAGCCCTTCTACGGCGGCACCTACTATCCCCCTACAGACCGCTTTGCCGGCGGCCAGCTGGTGGTGCCAGGCTTTGCCACTGTGCTGCGGCGGATCGCTTCGATGTGGCGCACACCAGAGGGCCGGCGCACGCTCAAGGACAAGGTGGGTGCAGTGTGGGTCGTAGACTGGTGGGTGGAGGACTGGAGGGCTGTGGAGGCAGGGGTGCCGGGGTGAGCGACGAGGAATGCATGCTGCCTTGCCTGTGCCTGGAGGCATTGACTTGCTGCACATCAGGGCAGCTCTGGGGCCATGGCCAGCAGGCCGGGTGTCGACACCACCAGCACGAGAAGTGATGTGTGACTTGCATGCATGAAACATACTTCTTGCTGTGCGAGGCACCCAGCGAGGCACCGGCCTGTTAGGAGCACATACGGCTGGGGCTTGGCGAGGCGCTGAGGCACGCACATGGCCACCGGCCGGGTGGTGGTGCTGGGGGCAGTGGGGCAGACAGGTCCAACCTGGGTCCAACTGGGACAGGCTGGCGATGACCCGCCCGATGCGGTATCCCCTGCTCACTCCAGGCTGCAACCCCGCCAGTCGCTGTGGCATGCCTCAGCCGCACGTATGCGTCAGTTCATGTCTCCGCCTTATACAGTGTTCAGCGTGCCTATCAGGGCTCTAGAGTCTAGAGGGAAGGTTTGCCCTCGGCTAGCAAGTCCCAAAATGTACCATCATTCAAACCTCACCTAACGAAGAGGTCACGTGCATGGTCCTTGCTTACCGCTCCTGGCTGGCTGGCTGGCGTGCAGGCGGTGATGGTGCTGCAGCAGCTCCAGGAGGCGACAGCGCCCACCCCGCGCAGCCCTGACGACGCCTCGGCAGCAGCAGGCGCCTCGGCAGAGGTGGTTTGCCCAATCGCTGCCGGAAACGCGTTGGAGGACTGCGCAAAGCAGCTTGAGTCCAGGTGGGGATGAGACAGGTAGACGGACCGCTGCTCGCTGCTTTGCTGTTTGCTCGTCAGCATAGGGCTGGCATCGCCCGCTGCACGCTCGATATCTCTCAACACGGCAAGGCGGGGGTCAGGCGCGGTGGCCAACGCAAAGCCTCATGCTAGAAATTGCCTTGTGGATGGCATCATGATTCATGCTGTCATGCATCATGAGCAATGGCATTTGCAAGCAATACGCATGCATTGCGTGTGTGTGTGCAGGTTTGATGCTCAGCGCGGCGGTTTCGGCCCCGCGCCCAAGTTCCCGCGCCCCTCTGAAATCCAGGTCTTGCTGGCAGCAGCGGCGCAGCGCAAGGTGTGTTGGAAGGGGGAACGCATGCCTGCCATATGGGCGATGCACTTGCCTCCTGCATTGCATGCTCATCACATGCATGCTCACGCGCTGCACAGCCTTCAGGCCTACCTATCGGCATTCATCAATTCATGGCCTGCCGCGCTGGCTGTACTCCGGGTTATGTGACAGTAGCAGGTTCTCAGCTCACGCCTGTTGCCTAGCGGTGCTTCTTGCGCTTAGCTTGGTGTGTACGGCTTGGCGCTGCTGGCCCGCTGCGCTCTTGTCTGCGTCTCTCTCCGTCGTGTGCAGGCGCGCGGCGATGCCAAGGGCGCCGAGGCTGCGCTTCACGCCGCCACCTTCAGCCTGGACGCCATGTGGCGGGGCGGCGTGTACGACCACGTGGGGGGCGGCTTCCAC
>BDDA01000419.1:63582-100750 GCA_001662385.1 Chlamydomonas asymmetrica | reverse complement strand
AACCCTTCCCGTCCAAAAAAAAAAAAAAAAAAAAAAAGGGCACTGGTCAACGACGCCGGCGATGGCGCATTGCCCTGCTTGGTCACGTCCCTGGTAGTGGACGCGGTGAACGTGAAGGATG
Organism: Chlamydomonas asymmetrica; assembly: GCA_001662385.1. Taxonomy (NCBI): domain Eukaryota; kingdom Viridiplantae; phylum Chlorophyta; class Chlorophyceae; order Chlamydomonadales; family Chlamydomonadaceae; genus Chlamydomonas; species Chlamydomonas asymmetrica. Next base: position 100,629 of record BDDA01000419.1, on the reverse strand, counting down.
CTGTCTCCACTTGGCAGGGCAAACGCTTTGAAACACCGGTGTTGGTGGCCGCCGCGATCAACGCGTGGAAGGGCATGCGAGCCATCCATCAGCGTGGGGTGTGCCACGGCAACATCAAGCCAAGCAACTGCCTCATCACGCCAGCGGGTGACGCCGTCTGGATTGACTTCAGCAAGGCATCGTTTGACGCTAGCGAGGACGACTGCCAGTATGAGATGCTCCTGGTGCAGTTCATGCTAGAAGAATGCGTCGGCGGGTCTGGGCAGATTGAAGCTTGGACCTGGCCTGACATCTTTGACGATGTCGACTTTGTCAGCAGCACCGGCGACCATTTTCCCGCGCTTCGTAAAGCCTACGAGGGCTTGTAAGCTGCAATGCGACGATAGGTCCATGCGGAGATGCCTGCCCGCACGGGACAACGGGGACCCTGAACCCGAAATTATCGCTGTGTCGTCAGTGAGTTAGACAATGACATGGTGGTTGAGGTTGCATGCGGCAGCACAGGCGTGCTCCGCCCGCCCTGCTGGCAGGTCTCCACCTGGAAGAGACGGCAGAGCGCAGCAGCGGGGCGGCGTCAACCCGTCGAGCCGGGACGAGGACTTAGGGCGCGCTGCTCGGGGCGTACGCCGCTGTTAGGCCCGCGCACATGGTGCCACACGCAACACTCATCACGCTATGCCTAAAATGAGCACGGCTGTCCGCCCTGCAGGCCCGCAGGCCACAGTGCAGCGCACCCCTCGCCTGTGCAGCCGCCTGCAGGCTGCAGGCGCCGTGTGCTCCAATCATGCCCAGCATAGCAACTCCGCTGCGCCGGCTGCTACGGAGGAAATAGCGTGACGCAACGCAGTGTTGCAGGCCGGCCTCCTGATCTTCGGGGCCTGAACTTTGCCTGAATAGCCTGACAAGCCTTGCTTGGTGGGGGTCACACGTGCGTGGTGGTTTTAGGGCTTTAAGGTTTTAGGGTCGCATGTGCGTGGTGGTTTGAGGGTTTTCGCGGTGCAGGGGTTTGTGCGACAGGGATGTGCTGCAGGGCCGCACTTAATGTCATGTTATGTTACATCAGGAGCGTGTCGGCCAAACAGCCCATGCCTTCCCCAGATGGGGACCAGGCAAGCAGAACAGGTTCACCAAGCTATGCGCATGACCACATAACCCCATGTGTGGATGGGGGCGCCGGGGAGGGGGGGGGGCGGGGCGGGGCGGGGCGCGCGGGCGCGAGCTGATGGGCGCGGGGCGAGGGAAGGCATGCATGGTTACTGCATGTACTGCATGTACTGCTGCCCCCGCCCCCGCCGCCGCCTGTGAGTAAACAGACAACCCATCCACCATCACAGCAGCAGCGTGAGGTGCACAATCTGCGGTTGTACGTGCTGCAATAAAGCCCCATAAGATGCAGCATGCTGCATGCAAGAGCGCCCTATGCACGTGTACTGTACACGTAGACACTGATTGGTTGCATTTGCAACCGGTAGCCCGCATGCATCACGTGGCCTTGACGCTCGTTGGTCATGCCGTCATGGAGTCAGCTTGCGTGAGGGTTGCCGACTTGCTGTGTGTGGCTAGATGGCGCTGTGCATTGTTTGTGAGTGATGCATGCACATCCACCAGCAGGCTACACAAGCACAATCAACCGTAGTGAGTTGAGGCAGTAAAGGCGGTACAGCGGGTCTTTGAAGTGACGTGGCGTGGAGCTGGAAGAATCTGGGTTTTGGGATTCAGGGGCTAGGGTTTGGGTTTAGGATCTGTTTATCAAGGGTTCGTTGTCCCGCAGTACATACCCTCAAAGGTGGTCAGAGGAGCCGACTGATGCGATCCATGGTCCGGTGCTGCCGGGTTGAGGCCCCCAAGCCGGTGCATGTTGAGGTGTGAGAGGCGTGTGACGTATGTACATGATGAGTTTCGGTGGGGTGTGCAAGCGGATTTCATCAGCTCATCAATTCCTCCTCAGTACCCTCAGTCATGCTAAGTGGCTCGAGCACTGCTTTGCACACAGCATTCCATCAATTTTCAGTCCTGCTCAGTTACCCTGACTCTATGTCAGCTATGCTCTGCTCTGTCAGCTCCAGCTCTGACAGCTCCAGCTTTGTCCTCGGCCGCGCCCTATCTTCAGGCCTTTCCGCACACAGTGACCTTCAGATACCTTCAGGCCTTCTCAGCCACCACCTTCCAACGTTCTCACGGTCCTTAGGTCTCCCAGCAACCATCAATCAGCTTCAGCATTCCTTGTAAGAAGGCAAGGGCCCGTGAGTATGCGTGCTGTCCGTCCTTTGGGGCGCCGAGCGAAGCCTGTTGGTCCAGCGCTTGAGTGCCATGAGAGCTGGCTCCATTCAAAGCAATGTAAGGGACTGCTTGTGGCTTTTGTTCGGACGTTTTCTTATGATGCTCACTCTGGTTTTATTGGTGTACAGGTGGACTATGCCCTATGCCACTCAAGGCTTGGCAGGCCAAGCAGCTTGCATAGCTGGAGACCTGAAACTTGAAGATAGTAGATGACGGTAGGCTTTTTCACATCCTAGTACATACGGGAGTCTTGCAGGACACCTGGTTCTTACGCAAGCGGGTTGCACTTGCACAACTACTGGCAGGCACTGTCAAGCCAGCACGTCACCAACAGGGCTTCACAGTTGAACGCTTGCTGTGTTGCAACCATAAGAGCCCCTAAGATGTTCTTACCCCTACAGCGTGTCAGTTTCGTGTTTGGAATATTTTATTTGCAGGCGATGAAGACTTTGGCGAACCTGAGATTCCACGTCGCCAAAGCGTACGCACTGCTGCCACCCCCGCCTGACTGCAGGTGAGGTTGTCCACTGAGATTCATTAGTGTGGACGCTGATCAACGTAGCCTGTGCATGGCGTGTGTAGCATGTGCAACCGCCAGCGGAGCAACGTCAGCCCTAATCCTGCGTACGCTGAAACACTGCTTGCCCTGCAGGTTCCTCACCGTTCCCGCACAGTCACGTTTGTGGACAGGAACGCTACTCACGCCTCACATAACTGGTGAGTTCACACTTAGGTGAAGGGTGCGTGGGAGCAGGGAAAGGGGGGGGGGAGCGGCGGCGGCAGCACCCCACCCCAAGCAACCCACCCCATCCACGCACATCCACATTCCACCCTAAGCCAGCGGAAGCGATTGCTGTCAGTGTAGTATCTGCACCAAGCAATGCCATGCAGCAGGCGGTATGGTCGCATCGCTGCATCACAATTGACCAGCACTTTGTGTGTGTGTGTGCGCCTCAGCGCGAGGCGTGGCGCAGGCATCTGGCCCGTCTGATGAGAACGCGGAGGTGCTGGGGAGGCAGCAGCAGCAGGGAGGGGAGCAACAGGTCAAGGCCGATGAGCCTGGGGGGACCGTAAAGGATGGGACTGTCACGGGCGCCCAGCGGCAGCCCCCAGGTGAGCATCAACTTGCTGTGGCTACTGTGGCACGCACACCAGCTTGCCCGGCGTGCAACCATGCAAACCTTTGTATGCCGCTGCAAGTCAGCCAGCTAATCTTCTGCAGACCCTGAACCGATACATCATCACGTCCTTTGAAGCTGCTTTGCATGCGGGCGCTGGGAGCGTGACCGTGGCCCCTGCCTGTCGCTACACGCCTCCTTCGAGGTTGTTCTTTCGCATGCCAACATGTGAATCAGTTAGTCTTGAAGGCTGGTGGATACTTTCTTGCCGTGCTGTGCATTGCAGGTGCACACGTGTGGGGACTTGAGCCCACGCCTAGCAGTAAGTGCACTACCACACTCCTTGATGTCCTTCATCCCCGTGAACGAGTGGTTTGACGGCACCCCAATTCCGGGTATCATCACGATTTGCGCTCTTCACTGTGCTCGTGGCGCCCTCCAATGCGCCGACTAATTCGATTTCCTGCACAATTGCTTTCAGCCCCACCACACCGTCGTTTGTGGGCAATTTGCCCAATTGTATGAGCGCACGTGTGCATGACCTGGCATTGGTCTACGCACATCCTGAGATGGGCTGTAGACGTGCATTACTGCATTACTGCATTACCGTACTGCAGGTTGCTGTGTTGCATGCATGAGTGCATAACCTGTCCCGGGCCCTAACAGGTGCTGTAGGTCGCATGCCGATGTGGGTCTAACACTCTGGATGCAACCCACACACCGCCTGCCGCTTGTTGCTCCACTACCCTGCCTTGACCCTAGCGTTGACCTTCACCTGGCTCGTTCTAAGCAAGAAACCGTGGGTAAAAGCAACATGCCGAGAGGGGTTGGAGCAGGGCACAGGTGTGCCCGCATCACAACAGCAGTAACCAACAATAACACATTACCATCTGTATATATATGTATTGAATGAATGCAGGACTCTGCTAGTCAGCCCTTCTTGCAGAGGCCTTCCTTCAATCCTTAAAACTTGTACCGCACGCAATGCCCATGCAGGCTTCCCGGCACTGCTGCAATCGACACGCCTGCCGCCAACCAAGTACGCCAAGAACTTCAAGCACAAAGACGCCGGAAAAGAGACGGTACCGGATAGTTCGTTGCTCACCGCTGTGAAGAGATGGAGGTGGGTGGGAGGTGGTGCTTGTGCAAGGTCACCCGTGTGTGCGGGCCCTCCTGCAGTACATGTGCAAGAACGCATGCCTCAACGCTAATCCTTTTGGAACCGCTAGGTGTAAGGCCCAACCACACCGTCACACACCGTGTGTCACAGCCCAGCACCATAGCTTGTCCCTCTGCTGCCGCCCTCCACACATCACATGAGGCGCGCATGCTGCGCTGGTCACATGACCAAGTCCGCCGCTTTAAGCGCCCCTTGGCCGCCAGTTGTCGTGCTTGATGCTTGCGCGAGCATTCATCGCCGCACCACACATCTCCTCTGCTATGCATGCCTGGGTTGGTTGCGCATGCAGCACCTGCCACACAGATGCTGCGGCGTGGGTGGAGGGCGTGAGCAAGCAGATCTCTGACCGCCCGCTTCCGCAAGAGCTGGTTAAATCCTGGAAGGCGGGCGTGTACACATTTAAGGCGGAACCGGACATCTACCCTTACCTATCAGACCACCTGGGAACTGCTCTGTCTGCCGTATTCGGGGCGCTGGGCTACACGTTAGAGACGGCGCGGGGCAGCGATGCCGACATTACGCTGGTCAGGCAAGCCGGGGGGCGTGACTTCGAGTTCGCGGTCATGGAGGTCACGGACTCGCTTGCCTTGCCCGTGAGCAGCAAGATCCTGCAGTACGCCCTCAAGGCTGCGCGCAAACCGCTGCAGGAGCAGTACAGGAAGCTGGTAAACGCGGCTGACGCTGCATATGACGAGCATGACGCAGCGCGTTGGGCTCACACACGGGCAAAGAGGAGTAACGGCGCCGACGACGATGAGGACCCCGGCACCACCGGCACGGCGGTCTTGAAAGCGGCGATAAAGTATGCGGCGGCTCGCGATGCTGTCCAGAAGGCCTGGCCTGAGAAGAGCGTGGAGGAGAAGCACGTAGAGCAAATCTACCGCCACCTCGTGCACACGGGTGAGTCTGCCAGCCATGCTGATCTGGGTAGGTGCGCGACGACAGCGGCAAGCTTACGCAATCATTACCAGCAGGGCGACGGACCGTCCTTGACTTGTGCTGCAATCGCGCAATGGCCTGCAGTCTTGCACGGTGGGAAGCGTGCGAACAAAATTTCCTCGCATATGCTGCTTTCAATTGCTCGCATTGATTTCAGTTGCTGTGCTGCGGTCTGATCTGCAGACACACACATGCCCCTCACGGCTCAAGCGTATATCCTGTGTATGCAACTATGCATCGATGCATGGCATATTGGCATCATGCACGGAGGAATAAATGCAGGGTGTCATACTGTATCGAAGCCTTGGGGCTACTTGTGGTGTTGGGTCGTGCGTCCGCGGTCCTACCATACATATATCAACCACTGCCGTGGTCATGTTGTGCGCATAGCCCGCCAGACAGGCCCTCTAGACGTTCTTACCCAAGTAATGCCCAGTACTGCACTGAATCATCACTTGTGCAGGCCTTGCGTATGGCTTCCTGGCCACTGATGAAGCCCTGTGGCCAGTGAAGCTTGGGGAAGCGCATGGTTGTTCAAAACCAGACCTCCTGATTGGCGATTGAGTGTTGATACAACAGGTGAGAGTGTGGCTGTGCTTTAATCCTTGGCAAGATCAAACTGTCCTTCATCCGGCTCACTTATACATGGTTGTACGTATGGCCTTGCTTAACACGCTCCCGACCTCTTCATGCAGGGTGTGCAGAACTCGTCAACCGCCGCCGGCCCAACTGCCATCGGGGTGGCATGCTATGTGTGCCACCTGGCACTGCAAGAAGCGCTTCAGAAGCGAGAGGCTCGCCTTCTTGGTGCATCTGACCGTGACCATCGCCAGTCGGGGTGGTGGGGTGGCAAGGAGGTGGGCCCCAGCAGGTCGTGGGTGCCAATCGAGCCCGATCAGCTGCAGCAGCAGCTGCAGCAGTGGTGGCCGTTGTCAACCCAGTCGCCGGTCGCACTAAGGTAACGCCACCCACCTGCTCGTGGCACACACGCACGCTGCCGGCCACTGCGATTGAAGTTTGCCTGCCGGCTGCCGCCCTTGGTGCGTTGGTCTGTACGTTCACCACCAGGTGCATGCAGTGTAGTTTTGGCTACGATGTTTTTGGTATGCTTGTGTTGGGGACTCGGGTTCAATTGTCAGTGGGTTAGCACCAGAGACACACCATGCCCGTGCACACTGCATACATAGACCCGCTTAATGATCTTGTTCTGGTCTCGTGGCCCCTATCTTGGGGGGAGGGTGGGCTGTTCCGCCGACGACTCGCTCCTGATGTTGCATAACATACGGTGGCCGCGCCGCTGCCGTTGTGCATGCAGCCTTGACGATGTGGGTCTTGGGGACAGCATGGGCGAATCAGGCGTGGTGTTTGAAGGGCACTACAAGGGCACCCCCGCGGCAATCAAGGTGAGGCGGCTGGCTTAGCTAGTCCAGTGTAGCTAGATCGGTACGAGTCTGATGTTATGTTACGGTAAGCGTGCAAGGTAATCTAGCCTAGGCATGAGCGTGGGTGCACATGGAGCACATGGCACTGAACAAAGTCGACTGGGATGACGCGCTGAGCATTCGTGCTGAGCATGTTTTGGCACCGGCACCTCTCGCGCACATGGTACAGACTGGCGTGGCTTGCAAGCTCTTCAGTTCTGCATTTGGCTTACTCCAGGTGGCGCAGCGCAAGCATGGGGCTGGCGTGGTCCAGGTCCACGGCAAGCTCCAGCATGAGCTGCAAGCGTATGAGCGTCTGAGCGACCTGCAAGGCGTCTACCTGCCAAACCTCCTGTGCTACGGGTGAGATACCTGTCTATCTGTCATCAGCTAGCTAGCTAGCACACCGGCACCCGACCAAGCCTCTTCACTGCGTATTTCATGTAGAGCCTGGTGATGCAGACTATGACGTAGGGTTGTGCACCTCTTGCTTTGTCTTGTGATGCAACTCGCTTGCTGTTGGTGTATGCTTGGTGGCGGCGTCGCATTAAGGATTAGGTTTAGGACTTTAGGATGCCGCAGTATCATGGATGGATTCGTGTTCAGGTTCCAGGGTCCTGCAGTATCATGTGATAGGTTGGTCGAAGTGGTGACAAGGGGTGGTTCACACACCGACATGTGGATCGCATCAGGGTCGGATCAGGTTTTTGCAGAGCGGATCCATGCTTTGATGCTTTGCGTTCACATGTGTTCGCATGGGGCAGCGGATTGTAAACCTGGGGCATGGTGGATCAGACGTCACAGTTGCAACGAATTGGTTATTGCCATGATGCTTCAATGCGGGGTGGCTTGTTGCGCGTATGCCGCAGGGCGCTGGTCAACGACGCTGGCAATGGCGCGTTGCCCTGCCTGATGACGTCTCGCCTAGTGGACGCTATGCCTCTGAAGGACGCCATACGGCGTGAAGGCTTCTGTCAAGCGGCGCTGTTCGCAGCCGCCACCAACGCGTGGAAGGGTATGCAAGCCATCCACCAGCGTGGGGTGTGCCACGGAGACATCAAGCCCAGCAACTGCCTCATCACGCCAGCGGGTGACGCCGTATGGATTGACTTCAGCATGGCGGTGGTTGACGCAGGCGATGATGACCGCAGGCAAGAGATGTGGGACGTGGATCAAATGCTAGAAGAATGCCTGAAGGAGGCTGAGCTGCCTGAAGCTTGGTCCTGGCGCAATGTTGCCAACGACAAGGACTTCCTTCGTAGCGTCTATGGCGACGCTGATCCGGCTGTTCGTAAGCTCCGGGAGGGCTCGCAACAAAAGGATGCGGGGACGGCTGCCTGCGCTGGCGGCCCTACGGGTGCCCCCACCCGCGGCCATCACCACTGAATGAAGCTGCACGTCGTTCATTCTTGGTCAGCATGTGGCAGCACATGCGTGCTCTATCCGCCCTACCTGCCATGTTCCGTGCTCCCGGTGTGCTGCAATCACGTACTTAGGTTCATGGATCATGATTTTGCTGCTGCGGAGGAGGATTCTGTATTCCACGGTAGCGTGGCAAAATGCAGTGTTGTGGGCTGCTGACCGAACTGACCCCCAAGGCGCTGACCCCTGATGGGGGTGAGAGCTTGCTCGCTCACATCCACTGATTGATTGCCCTAGCTACTACCGTGCCTTCTTTGAAACCATCTCGAGGGCGGCCCTGGGCCTCTGGCTAGCCGGCCGAGTGCAAACAACAGCAACTACCGTATGCTGTGCTGCGAGGGAGATGCATGATCGACGGGGGTGCGGGCGGGCGCGTGGGCGACATGACTGTGCTGCTGATCACGCCCAGCTGCCGTCCTTGTGCAAGCGGACAGCCCACTACCACCGCCGCAGCAACGCGAGACGTGCCAGCTGTCCCACGCTTAGCTTCCGTGCCTCACAGCATGCGCTTGTCACGGCGTTTACGGCCGAACATCTACCCCACGCATGGCGGCGGCACCGCTATCATGACCATGTCTGGTATGCACTTTGACTGAAAAGCAATTGGGTGGCTTTACATCCGACCGGTAGCTAGCAGATCCTGTAGCGTGGGTGCTTCACGTGGCCTTAACGGTCATTGGTCACGCCGTTATTAAGCAGGCCATGGCGAACGCAACGGTGCGGTGAGGCTGCACAGCGGAGTGCTAGAGGCCTCGCCGTCCAGTGAGGTGCAGCGTGGAGCTGGAAGCGTGTTAAGACGGCGATGAGGTGCGGTGTGGTGCACGTGAAGCAGACAGGATCAGATCGCATACACCTGAATGGCAGTTTGATTGGATACGTACGCAAACGGAAAGAACATGTATAACGCTGTCTGTGTCAATGCCTCAATGGGCAAGGGAGGGCAGCGTGCAACAGGATATTGGATTGTGACGGCGGTGCGGACATAAGTACATGTTTGTGTGCATGCTCAGCCGCCTACCCAAAGGGTGTACGGATCAAGGATTAGGGGGGTTATGGGGTTAGGGGCGGTGGATGTCGGTACTACTGCAACGCAACAGCATGGCACGGATGTTGCGGCCTTGCAGGCTCGTCCTTGACAATGCGTATTCATGCAGGCGGTCAGAAATACGTATGTGTATGACTATATGACACATTGTGAGTGAGGGGGCGAGCGAGCAGGTCTACATGTCGCCAATCAAAGCGCAGTGCACTGGCCGATAGATTGACTAGCACCTCAGAAGTGAACAACACTGGAAACCGTGCAGCGTCAAGCGCAACGTCAAGCTGACATTCCTGCCTGCTTGTGACGATAAGACCCTGCGAGCCTATATGCATTGGCCTGCCCCATCCATGTTAAGACAAGTAATCCTCCTCCCCAAAGCGCAGTATGCATGCATGCAGGGAGGCCCCGCCCCCGCCCCCCCCTCTCAACTGCAAGCGCACGTCTCGCATCCTGTGCACCCCTGCAGCTGCTGCTCAATGCTGGTCACTAATAAACTGATACCTGCATCGGTGGCATGGGCCGGGCACTAGAATTGGCACGATGCGCAGGCAGCAGCAGCGTGTTACGGTGAATCAGCTGGGGGCCACCGCACAATCAACGCCAAGCAGCCACGTATCATTGCCTTGGGAGCAAGCGGGGGCCAAAGCTCTAGTCGTCATCAACGCACAGCACGTCCTGCCTGTTGTCCTAACTAGCAGCAATCGCACTCCTCCGCCTCCCCGTCACCGTCACCGTCACCGTCACCGTCACCGTCACCGTCACCGCTGCTGCCGTCCTCCCAGCCATCGCTATCATCGCCTTCATACTCGTCCTCGTCGCTGTACGCGTCCACATGCGCCACCGCCCACCCCGGGTCCACGCGCTGCAGCATCAGGTCGACCAGCGCCTCACCAAACTCCTCCTCATACTCCTCAAACCACTGCCACAGCTGCTGCAGCGGCTGGTCAGGGGCCACCCTTTCACGGTCGGCTGTTGGGTCCCAAGGCCGCAGCGCGCGCGGCACGCACGCGTGCACCGACACGCCCTCCTCCTCCACTGCAGCAACGACCTTCTCCAGGCCGTCCACTGCCCAGACCGCCCAGTCACCCAGGATTCCCACTGCCCAGCTGCAGTCAAAGCCGATGTCGCTGAGCACTCTTGCACTGTCACGGAAAGCCCTCTCCGCCTCCTTGTCGTCAGGGTCGTCCAGCATCGCTGCGCACCTGCAGAGTGAGGGCATTGCACACGCATGCGTATGTGGGGTGTGGTGGCGGAACAGAGGGCAAAGAGAGATTGGGGCGATGGGCAGCTTGCCACAGTGGTCGCCTATCAGCATCTCAACACCTCCCTGTGTGCGGCATCACACGGCGCCTGCAGTTCACAGGGGGACCCCAATTAAACAACACACATCAAGGCAGCAGGCCAAGACGCATGCGTCAGTGTGAAGCCAGAGGCGGGTGCATGGCACAATGCTCGTGGTGGCCGCGAGGCAATGCAACATGCATCGAACCCAGCACCTTGCGTTCACCAGCCATGCAGTTCGGGCAGACTGCCATTGCCCCTGGTATGTGGAACACATTGATACAGCAGCATCAATCACATTTTGTGACGGATGGACTGAAGCATACGCACGCACTGTGAGGAACAAGCCACGCCTGGAACGCAGCCGGAGTTCCTTGCCCGCTCGCATGAAGGTTTGGCATGCAGGGGACAGCGCATCAACCATAAACACATGCATGCTGATTCCATCCCGTACGCTCACACCTCAGCGCCAAGCAGCTTGGCCAAGCGCGGCCTCGTCGCTATGCAGCGGTGCATGGATGTATGTGCGAGCGTAGGCGGGCCCAGTGTCAAAGAACTCCTGTAGAGGGAGTCCTGGATCATCCTGATCAAAACCCAAATCTTCGTACAGGATGCGATGGGCAGCTTATGCCTGCAACCCCGTATCCATACGTTGGCCTGGTGCGCATGCAGCAATCATGCAGCGCCACGCGCTGCCACGCCTTGCGCCGCGCAACCAGGTCAGGGTGCCGCCTCAGGTTGTAGGCCTCCCTGAGATTAAGGCAAGGACCGCGCACACGCACCAAGGGTGTTCTGCAAGTGTTTTGCATCACGGATTACACGGATACCGCGGGTCACTTCGCAATCACTTTACGCAAGAACACAGAAACCAGCCAGCACGCAGGAACCAGCCAGACCAGGCTCCAGGGTGAGTGCAAGGCAACACCTCTCAGGTCGTGGGGTCCAGTCCCACACCAGATGGTTGAATGCGGTTTGTCACGCGGGGAGTACTTGTAGTACTTGTCTTGCAGCGCGGCGCCGTTTCATTCTCCCAACGCGCCACTGCACGCTCACCTGCAGGTCTGCGTCAGCGCCCAGAAGTCCCTTGCGTCCTGCAGCTGCGCAGCCACGAGGGCCCTCACCTTCGGCGGCAGGCTGAGCAGCTCAAACCCGCCAGGCGCGCCCTTGGCTGATGCGCCTGCGTCGGCATCCGTTTCCGTGTGTTGAGCCGTGCTGAGGTCTGGGCTGTTGCTCTGCATTTCAAACACGTATCTGAGCTCACAGTGAACACGGGGAGCTTATATGAAGACCTCGCTGAGGCTGGCTGGCTGGGGATTTTGTGGCCTTCGAAAAATGAAGTACAACTGGGATGAGCCCATGCCATGCAGCGCAAAACAAAAGCGCCGCATGTGATGCCAGGTATAAGGTGTGAGGCTTAGGCGGCGGCAGGCAGCGGCAGCGGCTTGAAGTGCGGCGCGCGACCGTGGCCGCACTTCAAGCCGCTATGTGGTGCTGTCGTGGTTGAAGCGTGACGGTAGCAGGCAGGGCAGGCATGTGAGGCGCCTGCTGGCCAACACGGCAGCAGCGGCAGATAGAGGGCAATGAGTGCAGCGCAGGAGTGGCGAGAGATGGCGGGGGTGCATGCAACGGGGAGCTGGTTGTGAGGGATTGTGACGGCCAGGGTTAGTTTGCATGCGTAATGCTTGGAATAACTGGGATTGACGTGACAAAAGGCGACGGTCCAGCAGGCGCAAAGCAAGCGTACAATCTCGTGCATGTGATCGCTGTGACAGGGGTGAGAGCCGCCGTGAGGAGCAGCTGGAGGCCACCGCACAGTCAACGCCCAGCAGCTCATCAACTGCATGCACAGCACGTCTTGTCCGGCCTAACTAGCAGCAATCGCACTCCTCCGCTTCCCCGTCACCGTCACCGTCACCTTCATCACCGCTACCATTGCTGCCGTCGCCCTCCCAGGCATCATCGCTATCGTCGCCTCCTTCGTACTCATCGATCTTCATCGCCGTATGCGTCCATGTGCCGGACTGCCGGGGAGCGGGTGGGCGGGTGGTCGACACGCCTGTGCTGCTCGTTCTGCTAGCCCAGCCGCCTGCTATGTGCAAGCGGACAGCCCACTACCACCGCAGCAGCAACGCGAGATGCGCGATCTAGCTGGCTGTCCCTTGCTTGGCTTCCATGCCTTAGGACCGAGGATTGCTTGCGGTCATGAAGTGACGTGGCGTGGAGCTGAAAGTATTATGAGAGTATGTCCGGACGGCGGTGAGGTATGGTGTGCGTGGTGCATGTGAAACCGACAGGATCACAGCGCACGCACAGTGAATCAGTGATACTCCTGAATGACAGGTTGGGTCTTAGGTGTGTTCGGGAACGAAAAGGCGCGTGCGCATCTCTGCCTGTGTCGATGGGCAAGAACGGCGTACTTGAAAGTTACACGAGCAGTTGCTGTGTGCACCCAGAGCATGCGTGATGTATCATCACAGCTCAGGTTGTTTGCTGGCATGGTTCAAGTACCAAGCTGAGGAAGAAAGACGCCGATGTGTGCATTCTGGCATGCATGGTAGGCTCTGTAACAAGGGCTCACCACGACGGAAGTGTTTGCTGACCGAGAATGCGAGCACACGTGCAGGGGCGATGGGGGAACAAGCGGGCAGGGCACGCGGCGCGTTCGGCATGTTCAGCAGTACGTGAAAGCAGAAGAGGAAGAACCTCTTGTCCCAAATGCGCAATAGCGGATTGTGACGGCGGTGCGCACAGCAGTACATGTTGGTGTGCATGCAGACGCTAAACCCTACAACCCATGACGCTTGACCCTTAACCCTACACCTTTACAGACATATCCCGTTGCGTGCAGCAAGCTACATCATATATGTGAGTGGTGTTAGGGTAGTGAGGCGCGCGTAAGTGGCAGGCAAGGCAAGTGCATCGGCTTGAGCGAGCGCGCTGCCTTAGCTTAGCACATCCACAGTGTACGAACCCTTGGCCGCACACAATCAATGTATGTGCGAGTCGAGCGCATACAATTAAGTAAGATTCACACCACCTCCACCTCATCATCGATCATCCACTCGCCTGCCCAATCTATGCAGGTCGCCCCGCACCCGGAGGTTCAGGGTGTTGCGATGCTGAGGGCTCCTCAAGCCCACCGAGCCTCCTCAATCTGTACGTCCTGCAGGTGTGGCACGGCCTGGCATGCAGCAGCCACCTGCCGCAACACCTTAACAGTGCAATAGCTCATACGAATGAGGCGCAGCCCGGCAAGGTGCGTTGAGGCCCGTAGCGCTTCGCACAATGGTGCGACATCCATATGAACATGGGGGTTGTAAGGCCAACCGTGGATGCCCAGCGTGCGCAGGCACGTCAGGGCCGTGGCGGCATGCAGAGCTGTGCCCAAGGCCAGTAAGACGGTACACCAGTCACTCATGCTGATATTGCAGCTGATGCCAAGCTCTTGCAGTGCTGACAGGTGCCGGGCGCTAGGCAGCAGCGCACAAAACTGCTGCAATTCTGCCAGATCCAGGCCACACACTCGCAGACTCGTCAGGCTGCGCAACACCATGTAGGAAAGCAGCACGCACACTACGGCTTGCAGCTCAACCGCACTCGAGGGTGCAAAGGGTGAATGTCGGCCTCCTAACTCAATACTGCGTAGGTTGGCCAGCAGGTCCGTGCAGGCATTGCTGGCAAACAACGCAAGGAGGGGTTGCAAGCCGTCCCGGTCCGTAAAGCACCAAGGCAAGTGCAGCCCTGTCAGGCTGTTCAGGTGCTTTGCCTGTAACGCCGACACAAGCGCCGTCGACGCACGCCCTGACAAGTCCTGACTGCGCATGCCCAGCACCTGCAGTGCGCTGAGGCCGGTGGTAGACGCCATCGCGTCAAACACCTGCGCAATACCGTCTTGCGAGCCAATTATGCCGGGAAGATGAAGCTCCGTTAAGCCATGCAGGTGGCTGCTGTGCTGCAGCATCGTCACGACGTCTCCGCTTGGGCTTACAAACGGCCTTGTAAGGTCCAGCTTGGTGAGGCGGAGGTGTTGTGAGCTGGTGAGTGCACGCACCACACGCGCTGCATCGTCTGTACTACTGAAGCTGCAGCCGTGGAGGTCCAGTTCACGTAGGCGGGAAAGGCGTGTGTGCTGAAGCAGCTCACATAGCGCGTCCATGCCAGACTCGCCAATGCTTGTTCTGACCATGTTTAGGCTGGTGAGCGAGGACACGACGTTGGGCACGGACATGACAGCCAAGCTGCGGCAGGAGCTGCCTGGCAGGCCCATGCGCTGAATGCACGACAGGTGCGTGGCCGCTGCAAGCGTCGCCGCCAGTGACTGCCAGCCGTCAGAGGTGATGCGGTTGCCTGCCAGATCCAATTGCGTCAAGCCCGCAAGGTGGGATGAGTCCAGCAACACGCTGCCAAGCACCTCAGCGTGAAGGTCGGCCAAACTGCAGTGGCTGAGGTCCAGGTGCTTGAGGCTGGCAAGAGACGGGCAGCGCAGCGCTTGCAGGGCCATAATCATGGTAGGGGGGATCTGCTTGTCGCTTTGACATTCAGGCCACCGCAAGGCCAAGGTGCGCAGGCTGGACAGCTGGGGGATGAGCGCCACGAGCGCTGACACGCAAGCGGCCTGTGCCGCAAGATCGTCCTGATTAATGTCAAGGTCAACACAAAGGTGCGTGAGGGTGGCATGCACGTGTGTGCTGCTACACAAGCAGGCAAGGGCTGCCATTGTTGCCGCTGCGCTGAGGTGCAGCCTGCTCAGCTCAACGCTGCCAAGGCAGTTGAACGATGCAGGGAGCTGCTGACCAGGACGTTGGTAGGGCCACTCAGCGCTGCTGCCAGTCAGCTGCATTGTTAGGGCGCTGCTTCGCATGGCGGCGACACCATGCGTGTAGCAATCGCGCCAGTGCTTGCAGACCAGCTTCACACCCTTGTTCACGTGTTGGGGTGTGAGTATAAACTCCAACACATCGTTCGGCAAGCGGCTGAATGGACAGGAGGTGGCAGCCCCATCAGCATCGTCCAGCTGCTGAGAGTCTTGTGATACCGCAGCAGCGGCAGCCATAACCTTATCTGTGGTTGCGTGCAGCGTGTGCTGCAAAATGGATGTTGAGCAAGTGTCGGTGTGCTAGGTGAGGCGGAGCCGGCTGCAGGATGAAACAGCATAAACATGCAATCAGGGCAGACGAAGGCGCACCAAACACGTCAGTGTGCAGTGGGGTGTGCGGTGGGGTGTGCAGTGGGGTGTGCTGTGGGAGTGCAGCGGTACCGTATGGGGAGAGCCAATCCAACTTACGGCGATGCTTTTTGCACGTGCGCGTGTGACAGCAGAAACAGCAGTGACACTCAGCTTGGATATGATGCGCACATGGTTTTGCCATGCCTGCATGCGGCGTAATACTCTGCAATGTACTACAATTGGGCTTACCGGTACACTGTACTGCACACGCTAGACACGCTGTACTGGACATGCAACGTAATGCAGTGGACATGCACTGTCGATAGCGCATACACTCCCGGGTACACTGTATGCTCATCCTCAGAGTATGAGCCTTTATAATTCGTTGAAGTGGGAGGCCTGTCAGCTCCCTCAGACAGCAGACCAGTTCGCTCACGACTTATGCTGGACTGGATTGCGCCACAACACAACTTGGGCATGTGCGCGTTACTGTTGCACTGTCTGTGACGCACCTGCTGCCCTGGGCCTGCTACGGATGAGGCAATTGACGGGGTACACAGCGCCCAAAACTGCCTACCTGCGGTTTCGGAACGTGACGCACCACGGAAAGGATCACATGAATGAAGCTGTGTGTAACACATTTATATCACGGGAATTATGCAGGCTGGTGGGGTAGCTCAAGAGAACTCCGCTTGTTGAGCGCAGCGCCGTTGTGTAACGGGGCCAGACTGCTGCGTGCATGGTTGTGAAAAGCACGAGGGAAAGTCCTGGATGACATCTGTGCACTACAGCTAAGGCATGGCGTTGTGCTTCGTATCCTCACCTGCTGCTCACCACGACCTGCTGACCTGCCTGTGCACCGCGTGCGTGAACGAACCAAACGGAAGGAGAGTGGACCCCGCCTTCGTTTTGCAGTGGAGGTGCGGGCCTGCAGGTGCCTGCTGCCCAGCAGGTTTGTTTGTGGTCGGTAGGATTAGAA
Source organism: Chlamydomonas asymmetrica (assembly GCA_001662385.1). Taxonomy (NCBI): domain Eukaryota; kingdom Viridiplantae; phylum Chlorophyta; class Chlorophyceae; order Chlamydomonadales; family Chlamydomonadaceae; genus Chlamydomonas; species Chlamydomonas asymmetrica. Next base: position 83,800 of record BDDA01000419.1, on the reverse strand, counting down.
CGGACAGACACTGTATTGTCTTGAGGGCGAATCTCCGGGCTGCAACACCCGCCAGTGGAGACGGTGGAGACCTGGTTGTTGGCACGATTAGAGATGGACGCCTGAGAAGCGGAAAAAGCGGAGGAATGCCTGAAATTGCGCAGCTGTCACAAAACGCAGAGAGGCATCAGGTCCAGGACTGGCCACCTCACCTGCCGCTGATAGCGCCGCTCGCGCCGCTCGCGCATTGCTACATTTGGCTGAGCTGGCGCCGCGTGCACCTGGCTTGATTGACTTTACATCATTTGGCCGATCATGCCATTCATGGATGAGCACAGTAGCCAAGCGGCATGCTGACGCTGAACGCTTGACTGGTGATGAAGGTGCACGACAGTGCACGCCATACAGATGCGACTTAAGTCACAGCACAGGAGATCATGCGCAGATTTGCGGTGGGCCTGCGTGCGTGCGTGCGTGAACTGCCTGCACAGTAGACAGCAGCAAGCAATGCATTTGCCACCGTCGTGTCTGATTCTCATATATATCAACGCATTGTATTGATGCATGCAGGCGTCATGCATTGTGCCCAGCAGGGCGCAGGGCGAGCATACGCTGCGTAGACAATTGATCAACCAGCAGTTTGCAATCTGCCTGCATATGCCCTACCTGCACCATACACCCCAAAACACACAGTTTGCATGGCCTATGGGCGCCGCTTTCTGTCACACAGGCCGCACTGTGCCTGGACTGGGAGCTGATAACGCTCAGACCGCTCAGCCAGCCAGTAGGCCATAGGGTGCAACAGGGTGGTGTCAGGGCAGCAATCCTGGTGTTCGATTTACTGCTGGTGATGTGAAGGGGACGGAAAAACCACAGTACTGAGAGCACAAAGTCTGAGCTATGCAAGCCAAGAGACAGTGGCAATAGTCAAGATATGGCTAAGTAGTTTATGTATGTGTTCCTGCTACAAGTCCTCCTCCCAGTCATCATCGATATCATCGCCCTCTCCGCACTCATCCTCGTCCTCGTCGCCGTATGCGTCCATGTGCGCCACCGCCCACCCCGGGTCAACACGCACGCTGCAGCATCAGGCCGACCAGCGGCGCACCGAACTCCTCCTCGTGCTCCTCAAACCACTGCCACAGCTGCTGCAGCGGCTGGTCGGGGGCCACCCTTTCTACGTCGGCTGTTGGGTCCCAGGGCCGCAGCGCGCGCGGCACGCACGTGTGCACCGACATGCCCTCCTCCACCACCGCAGCAACGACGTCCTCCAGGGCGTCCAGCATCCAGGCGACCCAGTCGCTGCTCCAGTTGTCGTCGATGTCCACCCATGTACCGTCATGGAACTCATCGAAGACGCCCACGCTAGCGATGTGAAACGCCCTCTCCGCCGCCTTGTCACCCGGGTTGTTCAGCATCGCCGCACACCTGCATGCAAAGGACAATGCACGCATGATACATATCAATGCATGTTGATATGAGTGGGTGTGGCATGCAAGGCGAGATAGATGCTGGTGGTGGACGTGGTGCGATGCAACATGCACCGGTAAGCACCACCGGAGAGTATCCAGGAGCCATGCATTACATGCAGTTAGGGCAGCCTGCCGTTGGCCCTGTGTTGCGTTGTACATCATGGAAGCGCACACGAGTGGGGAGCATTAATCAGAACCCATTTTGCCATGAACTCAAGCATGCACGCTAGCGAGGAACAAGCCAGGGAACGCAGGATCGGAGTTGCTTGCCCACGCATTGCCCAGGCATTGCCCACGCATTGCCCACGCGCCCGCCTCCCATCCTCACCGCATGAAGGTTTGGCATGCAGGGGACAGCGCATCAACCATAAACACATGCGTGCTGATTCCATTCCACACACTCACACATGAGCACTGCACAGCCCAAAGAGGAGCACACTGCATGGCCCCACGGGAACCAAATCTTTCTAAACACACTCACGCCTCAGCGCCAATCAGCTTGGCCAAGCGCGGCCTGGTAGTGATGCAGTGGTGCATGGACGCGCGAGCGTAGGCGGGCCCAGTGCTGAAGAAATCCTGCGCTGGACCATACTCAGGATCCAAGTCCCGAAACAGGTTGCGCAGGTTATGCCTGCACGCCCGTATCCACACGTTGGCCTGGTGCGCAAGCAGCGCCAAGCGCTGCCACGCCTTGCGCCGCGCAACCAGGTCAGGGTGCCGCCTGAGGCTGTAGGCCTCCCTGAAGTGAGGCACGACTACAGTACCAGGCTAAAGAGATGCACTTGTGTATTGTTTTGCACCCACGGGTCACTTTGCTATCCAGGCTTTACAAAGCCCATGGCTGGGGACGAGAGCCAGGCAACAGCTCATGGGCCGTGGGGTCCGACCCCACACAAGGCTGTGACGTAATAGGAAGCGACTGTTTGCCCTGCGTGTGCGCCCCACAGCGCTCACCTGCACGTCTGTGTCAGCGCCCAAAAGTCCCTCGAGTCATGCAGCTGCGCGGCCACAAGGGCCCTGACCTCCGGGGGCAGCTTGAGCAGCTCAAAACCACCCCCTGTGCTGGCAGCAGCGCTGGAGGGCCCCGCGTCGCTGACCACTGCGCCTGCTGGGCCGGCGCTGGCTCCAACTTCAGCAGCGTCGCTGCGCTGCATAGGGAATTAGCTGCTGCCGTGCCCGAGTGACTAGCGTGACAGGGAATCACAAGTGTGTGCGGAGGAATGCAGGTTTGGTTGTACAGGTCTGGTACCGGGCCACACCCCACTTAACACAATGCAGCACATTGCATGTCTGAATGCGCCTGGCGGTAATTTTGCTGCCGAAAGAGATCGGGACTCACACAAGCTATGGCTGCTGTTAGGTTGTGAGGGCTGCATCGATCAAACGCGGGAGGCTGTCCCATGCTTGGCTTCTGTGCCTCACATCATGCTGGACAGCGGACAGCTGTGACGTTGACTGGAAGCGTGTTCAGATGGCGGTGAGGTGTGGTGCATGTGAAACCGACAGGATCACAGCGCATGCACATACAGTGATACACCTCAATGACAGGTTGGGGTACATGTGTTCGGGAACGGGAAGGCGCGTGCGCATCTCTGCCCGTGTCGACGGGCAAGAACGGCGTTCTTGCGGGAGCAGTTGCTATGTGCACGCAGAGTGAATCATTGTTGCGCGGTGGCGATCGAAGAGCCAAGCATAGGACATAAGGCGGCGATGCGTGCAGTCTAGCATGGTGGGTGGGCATCCCGACTCGCCATGAACGGAAATGTTGCGCTGAGTCTCTGGCCAAGGGATGCAATACCATGCGCAAGGTTGACGAGGGAACGATTACACGAAGCACACTGTGCATCCGGCATGTTCAGCAATCCACGCAAGCAGAAGCGACCGAAGCTCTTGCCCCAAATGCGTGGGAGGCGATTGCAGTGGTGACGGCGGTGCGCACAGCAGTATATGCTTGTGTGCATGCTCAGCTGGCTACCTAAAGGGGTGCACCGCTCAAGGACTAGGACAGTTGGGGGGTTATGGGGCTAGGGCCTGTTTATCAAAGTCTACAGGGCTGCCCTCAGAGAGGTGGTCAGCGGAGCCAACTGATGCGATCCATGCATGACCGGATGCATGCCGCTAGGCGCCGAGCCGCCAACCTTGTGTGCAAGTTGAGGTGTGGGAGGCGTGCGTACGTGGTGTGTGACAGGAAGAGGCGCCCAAGGGGCATGCCGTGTGATTCCCGTAGGGCCATGCAATGTGCTGATGCGTGTGCGTATGGATAGAGACTGCACCTGTGCTGACCCATGGCGAGCGAGGTGTATGTGTGTGAGTTTCATACGGCCATTGGGGTGTGCGGTGGGATGTACTGGATGTACTGCACCACAGCGGCGCTTCTGCATTGCATTGTGACAGCAGTGCAATGCTTTTTGCGTGAGCTGGATGGATCAACCGCAGTTCAATGCGTGCGGGGTTGTTGCCGCGTGGAGGTGTCACCAGAAATCAGCTATCATAAATGGGCTTGTGGACAAAGTCAAGCATCAGCAGCAACAGCCGTCTGAACGCACCAAGCAATGAATCCAGCGCCAGGCAGGCAATGCAGCGGTCTGCAACTGCGTGCATGGGTGGCGAATAGGCGATCGCATGTGAGTGGATGGGCGATCGCATGTGAGTGGATGGGTGGCGAAAAGGCGATTGCATGGGCGGCGAATAGGCGATCGCATGTGGGTGGACGAGGCAGCATACAAGGAATGTACATAGATTGCGGCAGTACTGTACTAACTGTACGCAAAGTCGGGCTCAGAAGAATAAATAAACGATGTCACAGGTCACTTGCTGCAGCGCGCCAGCCACGGTTCGGTCAATAAAAAAAACCAATGAGGCCAAAAATCGGCCCATGCAGGCGTACCACCAATCAACCTCTGCATGTTGATTGCGCATGGGCGGCAATCAGTGCCTGAAGTGAGGCGTGCGAATGTGGGCCGTTTCGCTTTGTGCCTGCGCCCGCGGTCTGCGTTCGAAGTGCATGGTAGGGGGTGACTTCATGCGGTATGTAGGGCAGGCTGTAGGGCGCGCATGCGTTGTGTAGGTCATCTGTGCTCCCACGGATGTCGCCCACAGCCTCGCCCTGCCCCGCCCACCCCAGGCGGGTGTGCACAGTGCATGCGCTCATGAGTCCGCCCTCCTGGGGTGAAGACGCTCAAAGGAGGGCACGCGGTCCAGTGGTCCACCCAGGACTATGGCATTCACAGCTATGCGCGGTAGGGTGGGCTGGCATTCACAGCCATGCGAGACAGGGTGGGCGCTGGTGTCTAGCTATCTGCATGCGGCTGGACGGTCAGTGGTATGTGCACGCACCTGCAGCCCGGCACGGCATGCGCTGGTCAATTCGATGTGAGCACTGAGCAGGGCCATACAGGGGCTAACCACCCCATTAGAAGTACATCCGGATAGGCGGGAGCGCGATGCTGATGTCCATGCGAGTCGGATGCGGCCGCATGCACCGAACCATGCATGCACCGTAATTGCACGTCAATCATCACTCAACTGATAATGAAGCACCTGCCTGGGCTGCATTCGCTGCATGCGTGAGCTCTGTGGTGCTGCACGGGATACGCTCGCAATGATGCATTGTGGGGTCATTATTGCTGCATGACCTCCAGCTCGACAATGAGCTGGCGCTGCGCAGAACGCGCGTGGCGGTGGCCGGTGCGACGATAGTGCGCATCGTTCACGCAAGGGCCTGCTGGGTACACCGGCACCTCCGTGACCTTCAGGTTGATGTTCGGGCTGCGGCTCTCCTTGCAGATGCGCCTGCAGGTATTGCCGAGCTCCTCCTTGAACCGTGCGTACTTGCTCATGTAGACCGGCATCATGAAGCACCCAACGACAGGGATGAGGAAGAGCGGTACGTAGCGCCCCCTGTTGGGGATGTGCTCGGTGCAGGTCGCGTTGAGCTGGTCAACGATGGCGTCGAACTCCTCGCGACTCATCAGGCCTTGCAGCGCGAGCGTGTAGGAGTTGGGCTGGAAGCGGGCATCACCGCCGCACATTCCTGCGGACGACCAAACAAGCACACCAGACATTGCATTGACAACAGTTGAGTTTCAAGAACGGATTTTGGGCGAGTAGAGCATGCCATGGCTTTGGCCAGGCTTGAACTTGAAGCAAGCATCAACCGTTGAGCAGGCAATGAGGCAACACTTAGAGGCTCGCTCCGGAGCTTCCGCTTACCGCCCATTTGCTGCATCTCAATAGGAACCACGACGATGTTGCTGGCCTGCTGAGCTGCCTGGCCAACAACAGCTTGCTGTGTGTAAGTTGACATTTTTGTCAGGGCCGCTCGCTTGCGCAGACGATTGAAGCGAGTGAAGGAGCTTGCTGCAGAGAAGCGTCGAGAAGTTATAGGTTGTATGGGGAGAATGTTGTATTCTTCAGCCCTCTGGTGTATTTTTAATCTAGGAACTGCTCAGTCGCAGACTGAGAGAATGAAGGGACCACCTTCCCATCAGCGCTCCCAACTGAAAGGTGTGAGACTGCAAGCAGACTGATGGTGCATAATACACTTAGCACCTAAGAATAAAAGCCAGCCTCCAAAGCATGCTCCAAAACAACGAACTGCACTTCATCACATATCTCACACCACACAGCGAGCCTACACCAAGCCTCGCGGGCCTCGTTCTTCAACTGGTCTGCCACCTCTGCGCTTCATCGTCGCTCGGTCGTTGCTGAAATCTTCAGCACCAGCCCAGCTTGAAATCTTCTGCTGGTCACAGCCATCACTTCCAATGGCCTACCACGCTTACGGCTACCCAACATCCACGCAGTCTGTGACTGGTGCGCCGACGCTGCTGCCCTCTGGCGTGCCCAAGGGTGGGGTCGTCGTGGTGCCTATTGAGCTGCAGCAGATGGGAGGTGAGCTACACATTGCTGAACGTCCTGCATCAGTGAAGAAAGTCAGAGGTTGTGGGTTGAACTGCCCACTGGCTTGCCGGTGTCCAACGGTGCATGCCACACGAACGGATGTACTTTGGACACTGAGTAGGCCGGTCCTACAGCAGACTTTGTCTCATAGCAGACTCCTTTACATGTTGCATGGTCTTGGCTTTATCGTTCACCTTGCAGGCGCTTGTGGTGGTGATGCCAGGTTCCAGCCCAACTCCTATACGCTCGCGCTTCAAGGCCTGATGACTCGTGAGGAGTTTGATGCCATTGTCGACCAGCTCAACGTGACCTGCGCCGAGCACATCCCCAACAGGTGGCGCTATATGTCGCTCTTTCTCATCCCCATCGTTGGGTGCTTCATAATGCCGGTCTACACGAGCAAGTACGCACGGTTCAAGGAGGAGCTCGGCAACACTTGCAGGCGCATCTGTAAGGAGCACCGCCGTCAGAACATCAACCTGAAGGTCGTGGAGGCACCGGTGTATGGATACTGTAATAACAACGGGTACAACAACGGGTACAACAATGGCGGGTACAACAACCGGGGCTACAGCGGCTCCATGCTGATTGTGGAGCTCGAGGTGCAGGTGCCGCAGTAGGCCAAACAGCGGAATGCGATGAGTTGCATCTCTCAATACCTCTGAATACCACCATCGCAAGCGGCAGCGTGCAATGCGAACAGCACGCACTGGGAAAGGAAAGCTCCCGCCCCATTCTTGCAGTACTGCAGTGCATTACATGCACCCGGGACTCCATGCATGCATTCATCCATTCACTCGGGTCACGAATCCTGCGTTCATGCAGGCCGTGTCGAGATGCGTACCTCCTCGGGTGCTATCATTGATTTGCATGCCTTCTACCGAGTGCGTGTGCGTATTGTTGCTGTTGTTGTGTCAGCGACTGCCTGAAACTCAACACTCGAGTTCCACAACCGCGCCGTTGCTATTGCTAGCTGCATGCCGCACGCATTACCCCGCCCCCCCCTCTGCCACACGCCCTGCGGGTCCCGAACAAAACATGGGCTTTGAGCATCGTTCATTTCAATCCACACCCACATGCACCAAGAGCACCATTTTGATTTTGCGCACATGCTACACATACATACGGCACAGCCCGATGCATGGGAATTCAATCTCGACACACCATGCGGGCCGATGCATGCAGAGCTTGCTCCTGACGCCGCAATTCGGTATATCCCCATATGCTTCATTGGTGGGTGGGTGGTGCTGCACGACCGCCCGCTCGCTCACCCACCCCGCTCCCCACTGGTAGAGCCACCGGCACGCCGTCATGCGATGTTGACACCAGCACAACGATAAATCCTTGCCTGACTGGCATGCCTACATCTGTACCATCTGCATGCTCTCCTGACCAAATCACCTTCGGTGCAATGTTGGTGAGCGGCTTGCTTTGTGGGCTGGGCAAAACACGCCAGGCAAACACCTCTTCTGCCTGCCTGGTCCCCATCTGAGGGGAGCATGGGCCGTATGGCCGACACGCTCCTGATGTAACATAACATAGATAACACCAAGGCTTCCGTTGAGGAATACTGTTGGAGCTGCTGCTGGGTTGAGTCTGCAATTCATGTGTTGGGCGCTCACCCGCTCGTTTTCTCGCCTTACACGTGCACGCAGCCCTCATTGTTGCCGTAGCCTTTGTCAAGTCCTCCCCCTGCGCGCGCATGGACATGACCGCTCTCTTGCTCTGTCCCCGTCCCTCTCTCACCGGGGATTTCTTGATGTATGTGCGCATGCGCTACATACATTGTACATGCCGTACACAGCCCTTTTGATTTGTGGATTGGGATGCATTGACGCATACGCCATACGCGGCTCTTACAATTTTGATGTACTTGAGGGTGTACTACCTGGATTTGAGTGCGGGTGTAGTGTATCTTGACTCCCAATGCCTGCACACACGCAGTTCATTCCAGCTCTATGCATGGATCACATGCGCATGCATGCATGGGCCATAGCCCGCCCATAGGCATCACATGGGTCGACAACTCGACATCCATTCATCAATGTCAAATCCTGTAACCATACGCTATCTATAAGCACCGGCATGGCGCAATCCTTCATCACTCACAGCAGGGCCATATGCGTGAACAAAGCCGAGCCAACGCCTTGAACTACTTGAACACGCCTTGTAATGCGAACCAACCCAGGGCATTGCGTGTCTTGACGTTCTCCCGCCGCGCGGAGAGTGCTGCCGCCATTGCTGCCGCCAAGCAAGCCTGGCGAGCGCAAACGATTGCCGACGCAGCGGATGCAGGCAAGGCGGATTCCCGGTGTAATGCAGCTGGCATTCGAGACGCAGCGGATGCAGGCAAGGTGGATTCCAGGTGTAATAACTCGTTACTAGTGCATGCTGCTGCCTTGGGATGGTGCAGCTAGGTCGGTGCCACAATGCGCCAACCGTGCTTGGCGTATTCCGCACCAGCCACGCGAAGGGTGGCCGTGATGGAGCTGCACGCTCCCAAGGCATACGCGCAACAGCCAGATGGCGCGAGCGAGGTTTGCAACAGCTGTGGCTATGCAGGCGTGCAGATGCTCGTCATCAAGCCAACTTGCAAGCATAAGCAGCATGCCTGCGCATTAACGTGCGCCTCCAGCAGACGGCACCCGTGGTTCCGGAGCAGCCTTGTGCCACGAAACCCGACGCCAAGTGGCTGATGACCGGTCGCCTTCAGTGCTGCTGTGAACGCAGCTATGAGACTGATTGACTATTATTTCTGCCAGCACACAATAAGCAGGGACAGTTCAGGCGTGCATGGGTGACTGTTGAGCACTCACGCACTTTTTATCTGCGAGTGTGACCAATGAGTACGCCGTACAGACATGTATAAGCAACGGAACTCGCAGGCAGGATGACTCCGTGGAGTGTTGTGATGCAAACCTGTCCAGGCAGTCTGCTATCTGCCAGTTCCAGATGTGTATCTGCCATCTGCTGCAACGCGGACTGCCAGATTCCGCATACCTGCAGGGCGCTAAGGCGAGTCAGCGAGTGTGACGGCAAGTCATGCAGGCTGCCCAAAGCACATTCCACCCTACCATCTAAACGATTCATATAGATCTTCGCTTTGCTTTGGTTTGCTTTTAACAGTCCCAGCTTCGATCCTGCAAGCACTGCCGTTTCACCTGCTCGGTCGCCTTTACTTGGGTATAACACACCACACCAGCTCGTCCATCAGACTATCACACCTCAGCCAAGGCGAACGCTCTGTCAGCAGCTCTTGCACCTCCTGTATGACGAGGACGGTAGCCGTTTCTCTTGGTTTGGAGCTTGTTGGAGGTGAGTGGCGCTCTGTGAACTCAACTGTGCACAGTCCTGCCCCAGAGCAGTTCATCAGTCTGACGAACTCTAACACGCTCGCTGTGTTCTCTCATTACAGGGGTCCTGGCTAAGGAGCCACGCTTTCAGACGTGTGCTTACACATCGGCGCTTCAAGACGTTATGACCCAGTACGAATTTGATGCCATCATCGAGCAGCTCGATGAAACCGCGGGACGCGTTGCACCACGCCTGGGCACTTTCCTTCTGGCATTGAGCGTGCCAGTGGTTGGGGCCCTGCTATTGCCTGCGTTCTTGTCCCAGTGGGACAAACTTAAGCAAGAGCTCAACGCGACATGCCTGCACATCGTCAACACACACAAGATGCAGAACTTGCATATGAGAGTGGTCGAGATGGTCTGCGAGAGGCAGCGGCAGCGGCAGCTGCTTGTGGAGCTCGAGGTGGTCCTGTGAGGTTTGCTGGCTTCTAGTGTCCAGTCCTGCACAGCCAGGGAACTGCCGTACGCTGACCTGTCAAGCGGTGGTGTGACCAGTCGCTTTAGGGGTTAAGCTGCCTCGTGCTCACAGGCTAACGTGCTTCACAGGACGCTGAACGTTTCCTAGTATGTACGTAGTACTACGCTGCGCTGCCCTGGCTCTGCGCAGCGGGGCTTACTTTGTCTGGGCGCAGGTATGCCGTGGCTGCTTGTCGTCCCCCCCCACCCCCACCCACACACACATGCCGATCATGTCAAACCACACCTCACCCCGCGCATCGTGGATGCCCTGTCATGTCCATGTTGCAGCGGCCATTTATTCATGCCTACTATTCGTTTGTTTGCGGTCTTCACCAAGCAGCACTGCCCGCTAAACGCCCTGCGAAAAGCAATGTCCTGCTAGTCGCTGGCCTTCAGCGCTTGCAACCACAGGGACTCATCGCATCGCGTTGCATCACCCGCTGCATTCCCTCTCGCACGCTTGCACAACACGCCCTGTCTACGGGCCTGAGCAACGAACCTGTGCACGGCGGTCGCATTGCGTTTTTTCTCCTACGCCCACTGGCCCTTATGCTAGCTTGCCATTTCACTCACATAGTCATGGCCACTACCTGTAGGATCGTGCCGAAATGCACGAATAAAGTCCGTAGTACCGTACTGAGCTGTGGGCATGCGATCCATGCATGAATCTAGTATATACATGCATGGTGTGTGCATGCCATGACGCGTGGCAGCTAACCCCGAACCTGCTGCTGATGCTGTGACATGCAAGCCGCCTCACCTGGCTGCTTGTCCCGACACCAGCACTGCCGCCTTGGTTGTTATATGCAACTGCCCTGGCCATCAGTACCGCTTTGTGATCGCTGGTGCGCGGCTGCCCCTCACCCCGATAGCGCTGCTGCTGCTGCTGCTGCTGCTGCTGCTGCTGCTGCTGCTGCGTTGCCTGGTAAATTCAGCGTGCCCGCTGGTGCGTGCCCGCTGGTGCTGGGACGGCATGCGCCAAGGTGGCATGCTGGTGTGCAGCCGCTACTGCAGAGCGTCCCAAATGCTTGTCAAACGCGTGCCAGTGCGTCGGTGCTGGGTGTGACATCGCGTACGCCTGGCTCAGGTGTAATCTGATTAACGTTGTGCTGGCTAGCCTTGATCGACCCTCCTCCCTTGTATGTATCGCCACCCGCGCGTGCACACGCCTACATCCCGATACACACGTGCGCTAATACACGCATGCACCGCCATTGAGGCTGCCGTGCCTCCTGTACATACCGTACCGTACCAACATACCAGTAGCAGTACATGCAAATGCATGCGTACTGCTTCGTACTGTACATCGGCATGCTTTCAGAATGAGGGCATGTGCCATGTAATGAAAGCTACGCACTGGTGATCTGATTGGTGATCCTCCCGCGGTTTTATCGGAGATCCCCCGCCATGTCTGCATGTACCTGCATGCATGGCTGCAGCGCCTAGCCTGCATGCATCATGCGCGCACTGCCTGCAGGACTGTGCTCTGCGGCTTGTAACACATGCAGGGCGGTCATCAATACCTCCGGCAGCTCCCTGCATGCATTGTGCCAAGCCGAAAAGAATCACCATTTGGACTTTGCTTGGGTAACAATTCGCGGGTGGCCAAGCCAACAACAGCACAAAATAGCCGGTGGCAGCAACGTTGCCAGCGGTCCATCGGGTGTGCATGGGCGCGTGTTGACGTCAGCTGCTGATCCCATGCGGTGGCCATGCCACAGCAGCGGAAGGCCATCAGACCTTGCACCCACAAGCAGCGGAGCGTGGGCGCTGAGGTTGCAGCCTCCCTCCAGCCTCGCTTCACATCGGGTGGCCATCACCAACCTACCAGTCATGCTCATGGTGTGCATGCATGATTGCATGATTGCAAGCCCAGTTGCCAATGTGCATGCGCGCTGGCCCCGGCTAGTGCGGTGGCTGGCGGAACGCGACTCCTTGTAGGTTGCTGCCCCAGGTTGGTTTAATCACGGCATGGCGTGCGTAGGCCTGCATTTAGGCCTGCAGTACTGCTGACTGGGCGAAGGACGATTGGCGATCCGTGGCATTGTCCACGATGGGCTCAATCTCAGCCATGCAGGCGCACATGCTCAGCAGACATGCTGCAGCCCCCATGCTGTGGACAGCAGGTCTCAGGTCTCTGGCTTGGGTCACAGCACATGGGCAGGAAGCACAGCACGAGGCAGGAAGCACAGCACGAGGGCAGGAAGCACAGCACGAGGCGGGACGCACAGCACGAGGGCATGGGCCATTTGGGCCACAGCACGGGGGCAGGAAGCGCCGATGCAGGCAGTGGCGACTGCCAACAACCCGGTACAGTTAGGGTTTTCCATTAGCGCATGTACGTAGCGCACTGATCGGTGTACACGGGAGGCGCCACTCAACTGTGTGCGATTGTGAGCGCATGCAACTGGATGTTCAGCGCCAGGGCCCCGGGGGTGCATGAGACTGCCTGGAATTCGTGCATGACACACAGCACATGCGTTGAGGTCAAGTCAAATATCCACAGAGAGGCACTCCGCAGCAGTTGTGTGTGCAGTTGTGCGACATTCTCAGAAGAAACAACCCTGGGCTGCCAGCGTGCATGTTTTGACGTTTATTGGCCACACACAGGCGTTCCGCGTCGGCTGTCGCGTCGGCCTGCTGCAGGGCCGTTCCCGTCTGTCGTTCCCGTCTCCATTGATAGCCTGAATCCATTGGTTTCAAAAGCCATCCAGGCGAATGGGTGGGTTCTGTGACCTGTAGCTTTCCATGCCATCTGCAAGCAACATTGCGCGCTAGTTTTTGCCACATGCAAACCGCGGGCGGCTGGTGGTGCTAGACAGAGGCGCCCACGGGGCCGTGCAGTGTGGTTGCCGTGGGGCCGTGCACTGTGCAGCTGGTGGTGCGTGCGCGGTGTCCAGAGCGCAACGCCACTACCCAGGCCGCACCTGTTCCCGGCGCGAGGCAGCTCGTGCGTTTCAGTGTTGTCCGCAGCGGACAGGGAGGGACACGCAGCAGCGTCCAGCGCCCAGCATGCATGCATGCACGCACCGACCCCTGTGCGTTAGAGGTGTTGGTTCCCGTGGGGCCATGCAGTGTGCAGACGCGTGGGCCCCTGTGTGTGTACGGCCCACCACAACTGCCAGCCGCGCACCAGTGATCACTGATCAGTAACTGGTAACAAGGCGCGACGCGCACTTGCCGCAGAATCCTGTGGGGGTGTGACGTGGATCCTGTGTGACAGGAATCCTTTGTGACGTGTGTGCATAATGGGGTAAGCATGCACCCAGGTCGGGTCTGCAGCTGTCTGCAGGCATTGCGGTACTTAGGCCCCACGTGGGGGAGTGTCCACACGGCGCACGCGCCATGCTAGCTGGAAGGTGGGAGGTGCGGGTGTAGTCGCAGCACTGCCGACTGCGATTGGTGCTATGCGTCGACCGCACCGGCGGGCTAGGGGTGCGGGAATGCGCACACCCGCCCGGCCCTTCGGGTGCGCACCCGTCCCCGCCCACCTGCCAACACACCCCAGCATCAACGTTGCCCAAGTTGGGTGCGTAATCAACTGCTGGGCACATGTTAGCCGTGTATCCAGGATTTTGGTACGGGCAACAGCACTCAGACCTTCAGGCAGGTTAAGGCAGGGGTTGACTGCTGTCCAGCCTGGGACAGGTTTGGCTGTAGGCTGGCTGCCTCTGGCACACGCCTGCATCCAAGCCTGCAACCAAGCCTGTGCCTGCCCAGGTGATACCCAGAACGAATCCACGTTGCCCGTCATCGCCAATCACGCGCAGGGAGCCGCCTTGCTTGTTGGTTCCTCCTATGTGCCAGGTTATGCCGAGTGGTGCAAAGAAGCCTGGGGTTGCTTCTATACCACAGCTCCCCAGAGTTGTTCATATTGCTTGCAGGTTCCTAATTCAGCGTGTCGTCAACGGTGTGGCAGCCTTTTGGCTCACTTCGAGGCAGGCGCAAGTGACACATATTGAGGTGGACAGTGGGTGTGTGCTGTGCTTTACATCACCAAGCACCCACCCCTCTGCATTCTGTACTGTGCGTTGGGACGAGATTGCCCATGACGGCAGAGGGGACCAATCTCTCGGAACCTACAAGTTGGCCTTGCTTGCCGTGCCATCCCCAGCCCAGGACTGTCGCTCGAGAGGTTGCAGCTCTTTCAGAGACACCTGCCTTGGTCGCTAGCTCGCTTCTTCGGACGCAGGTGCGGGCAATACAGATCGCGCCCCGAAAGCAATGTACTCGTGTGTGTTGGTGCGTGCTCGAGACGAAGCAGTGCCACTGACGCGCTGCTGATGTGGCCGCTCTGCGCAGGTACAAGAAAGATGTCTCTCCAGGCCGCTTCCAAGCTCTACCTGGGCTCCTTCCGTGCCCTGGCCGGTCTGCGCGGCGCTGCCACCCAGGGCTTCGCTGCCACCCAGGGTGAGGAGGGCAAGACAGCTCCCTCAGCGTGTCATCAAGGCTGCCTTGTTGCTCAGAGCACCGTAGATGGTGCTCCTCACGCTCCTGCAGCTGCTGGGTTGCTGTGCAAAGGCCTGGCTCGGGGTCAGGGCTTGTTGTGTGCACTTGGGCACAGCATACGATGTGCACCGTGCGACGCGAGTAATCAACGCTGCTGTGTGCTGTTTTCTGTGCCCTTTTACCTGCTCTGGTTTGCCTGCAGGCTTTGCTTCTGCCTCGGTGAGTCTCGCGCAGTTCTTTGTATGTACCCTTGGGCACCGGGGTGTTGGTATGCCACTGATCACACCAGGTGGCTGCGTTGTACTCAATCGGCCTGCCTCCCTGTTTTTTGTGTTCGCAGAATGAGGTTGCCAGCGTGAGCCAGGCTAAAGCCGTGCCCGCCATGCAGGTGAGGGCACAGTGGTGTGACACACAGAGAGCGTGTGCTGGTTTGTTCGCTCGGCCATCACGTTGCGTTGCATTGCGATGCTCAGTATTGAACACGTTGCGCTTTTGCGCTTGACTTGCTTGCAGCTCCCCACCCTGGGCATGCCAGCGAGCAGCATCGCCAGCGGCATCCGTGCCCACGCGGCGTCCAGCCCCCTCGCCCTGCACCAGCAGGCGCAGATCTCCAACGCCCTGGTACAGAGCCGCTCAATGAGCATCCTGGCTGCCTCGAAGATGGTCGGCGCCGGCTGCGCCACCATCGCTCTGGCAGGTGTTGGTGCTGGCCTCGGTGTCATGTTCGGCTCGCTGATCAACGGCGCTGCTCGCAACCCCAACATCGCCAAGCAGCTGGTCGGTTACGCCCTGCTGGGCTTCGCCCTGACGGAGTCTATCGCTCTGTTCAGCTTGCTGGTCGTCTTCCTGATCCTGTTCGCTTAGACGGACATGTGCAGTTGGACCCTGCTGATCGAACGACCACTGGCATCTGGGTCCCTCGGGTCAGCTTGCCCCACCAATCAGCGCTTGTCTTGTGTGGCACGCATGTGTACATCCAGCATGTCGTGGACATAGGGCTGTGCGTAACGGCTTATGACGCTGGCTTACTCGCCTCTTTTTGTAGAAACGCACTTGGTCAGTCTGTGGCACAAGCCGCACATCTTGTAGGGACCAACATCCATCCATGATTCCCAAAGCACAGCACATGGATGGCATACGGTCTACAGTGTAGGTTGCTGCCTCCATGAATCCTCTGTAACCCATCAGTCTTCAGTTTGAGAGGCTTGCCAACAGCAGCCATGTGGACTTACAGAGAAGACGTGTGTCCAACAGAGAGAGACAACCACAAACAGGAAATGTGCGCAGAGTGTTCAGTGCAAATGAATTGGTTGAATTCGAGAGGTTCATTTGTTGAAAGGTGCGCAGAGCCTTCTGGCTTTACAGCCTGATTCCAGCCACACGCGGCGCGCAAATTGCAGCCAAGGTCTGGTGCTGCCATATGCAACGACCTTGACGTATGGTACAAAGCTCTCTTGAGCTCCTTCCAGTGGCATACATGTACTAGGGTCTTAACCAGTGAAAGGTCTGCACACTGACCCACTTTACGAATGCCAAGCCACCGAACGCCTAAAACAGCCAGGGCCTTCAAACCTTCAAAAGCGCCCGGGTGCATCCGTCCCCCAGTTGTTGCACATAGCTGGCAACTGTGGGTGGTACCCAAAACCTGGGCCAGATGCTTCAGACGTTTGGTGCGGCGCTTGTTGCTGCTGTTGCTGCTGCAGGTGGCCGCTTGACTGCAGGTGGTTGTTCAGTTGCTGGCCCAGCCCGTCCCCAACCTCCATGGCTGCTGAGCCTGCTCGCCGGAAGGGGCTGCTTCCATGTGAGGCTGTCGCTCCCCGCGGCTTGCCGGACAGCTCGTCGCTTGGGTGAGGGCAAGTGCCTGCACAGCAGCGGTCACCAGGAACAATGGGCGTGTCAGTACTAGTGTCACGTACAACAAGGCGCAAGCACGTGCTGTGAACCAGGCAGAAGAACAGGTTGTGTCACTCACTCGCCGCACTGCCCATAGGTGCAAGCATTGTAGGAACGGGGAATGTGTGAGGCATGTTTTCTCCCCCGTCAATACCCTGCACAGGGTGCACAGGCAGAAGGCTGCTCAGTCAGGGGGAACACGTCCAGGCAAACGCAGCACGGTGTCAACTAAAGCGGAGCGACGCGGTGTTGCAAGAAATAGGCGGCGCTCTTTAGTACCCACCAAAAGCAACAGGTCAGTCAAACACTTCAAACCACTCAAAGCACCCGGACCTCACCTCGTATTCTTGTTGCAAGAACTGCATAAGCGAGGCCTTGGAAAGGCTCTCAGCCCCGTTGCCTTCCCGCAACACAAAAGCTATGACCCTCTCCTGCAAGGAGGACGCAAAGCAATGAGTCGCAGCCAGAGACAAATACGTCGGGTGCATATTTGCTAGCGCTCGCAATGGTCCGCGACGCTCTCAAGGCCCTCAAGCTTACCAGGGTTTGGCGAGTTGCTTGTGCTGTGGACCGTCGCTGCTGCTGCACTGCCTGTGCGTACAGCTGGCTCACGGCATTAGCGGCAGCAACAAACGAGCTATAGAGCGTTCGCTCTGCCTCATAGTCGGCCTCAGTATACTTGCGCTTCTTGGCCGAACGGAATTGAGACATCACACAAGACAAGTGATAAAGCACCAAAACTGCAGGTAACACTATATGAACCAGTTACAAGCAAGTGAAGAGGCTGCTTGGGAATCTGGGGCAACTCCAGCACCTAACGGTGTGCATACACTTGCTGGGGGCAACGCTGCATGCGAGCCTGCATCCACATGCTGACTTGGACGCACGTCCACAACCGTACCAATGCCGAGAGCAGTTCAGAAAGAACCACCATCTATGTGACCTTGATGACGTTTTGAATCACTACTTTACACCCACTACACACACTGTGCATACACCTGCCTGAGCAACCCTGTCAAGATGCCATCTCACGACCAGCCCGAGTCCCCTTTCAAGCCAAACACATTGAAAGGAAAGGCAAGTTGAACAGAGGGCATTACGTGGTAAACGTGTCCTGTGATGCTGTTCCGGTCGTTTGTTAAGTGCGCGCTGGTGCCCATCTTGCGTGGACCTGTTAGACCGTCGCGGCTGTGCTTACGTGTACGCAGGTGGCCCTGGTTACGGGAGGCAGCTCAGGCATCGGCCTAGAAATCGCAAGGCAACTGGGTGAGCAGGACGCTACCCCCACCATCGCTTCGTCGCTCATGCAGTGGCTGACACTGGCGCTGCTGCTCCGAAGCACGGCCACACCCATTTTCCTTTCTGCCCACTGCCCGCCTCTGCTGCACACTCAGGCCTCCACGGCGCGAGAGTCGCGATATCAGGGCGCAGGCAGGACGTCCTGGACGCTTCCTGCAGCGCGCTTCGCGCCGAGGGCATCACGTCGCTGGGACTCCAGGGTGACGTGAGGTCGTACGAGTCATGCGAGAAGTGGGTGGCGGCGATCACCGCGGAGTGGGGCGGCCTGGACATCCTGGTCAACTGCGCAGCAGGCAACTTCCTGGCTGCCGCGGAGGAGCTGTCCCCGAACGGTTTCAAAACAGGTGGGTTGGGCGCTTGCCCATGGCGTGGTGTCAGTGCATGCCGAGCGCTCGACTGCAGTGGGGACTGGGGGGTGGAGGGGTGATGCTTTGGAGGGGGCGCGGGTCTGCGGATGTGAGGCTCGTGTCAGCGCCTACCCTGGCTCACACACCCGCCAGTGTCCTTATGCATGTGCACACGACACGCCCCCACGGGAATCACACTGCATGCGCCTTTTCTGGCGCACTCGCAAGGGGCCGAACAGATGAGGATTGAATTGCGCCTTGAGTTGCGTCACACGCTGCAACGCGCGGCGCACGGCCACGCCCTGTGCATGGGTCGGGGTCAAGCAGCCAACCCCACACGCGCTGCTTGAGGTTTAGGAGTCCCAGATGACTGCAACTGCAAGGCAGGTCACTCAGGGAGTGGCTGGCTCTGCACATACAGTCACACGCGCGATGCAATTCACACTCGCGGGCGTGTTCAGTGGCTTCTCTGCCACGCGCAGCATACACTTCCGAGTGGCATATGCTCAAATCCAAGGATGCATGGAAGCATGGACTTCATCGTGTAGCTCGTGCCCCGCAAGCTATTGCGTGTGCGGAGCGAGGTGGGTAGGCGGCACACGGGGAACACGACGCATCGCGCACATCCGTGTTGCTCGTGCAGTGCTTGCATATGACACTGGTCTGGCTGATTCCGCTGCTGCACCCGACCCGCAATGACACCGTAGATCCAACCCCTGGATTTCAAACTATAGAGCCTAAACAGTAGAGCCTTATCCGGTCATCCCTAATACCTGAACCTGGTCCGCTGCCTGTCTGCAACCCTCAGTGATGGAGATTGACGCGGTTGGCACCTTCCAGATGTGCCGCGCCGCCTTCCCCGCACTCAAGCTCTCCTCCGCGCCGTGCGTGGTCAGCATCAGCGCCACGCTGCAGTACGGCGCCACCTGGTGGCAGGTGTGTCATGGGTGAATCATGTGTGAGGGGATGTGGGGTGGGAGGCGTGCGAAGCCGCATGCACGTGCATTCCAGGCAGGCAGGAGTGTCGGCACGTGGCTGCCGGAGCCTGCATGCAAGGCATGTTGCTAGTCAGGCAGCCATGGCGTTCCGTGAGGCTGCTGAGCGCTCTCTGCGTGTGCCGGGGGGGTGGTAGCGGGTCTACGGCCCGGCGCCTGTAAAGTGGCTTCCCATTTCCCGAGTCCGCCACCGATTTCATGCTTTGCATGTTTGGCTTCCAGCGTGCACACGCCCGGCTGGCCCGATGGGTTTCTGCCGATCTGGGTCACGCTGGCGAGCCCGCCGGCAGTGACTTTGGTAGACTGCTGGTGACTTGCCAGTGGTGAGGCAAGTCACCTACAGCTACCACTTCACTCGATTGCATCGAGTGCCACGTCACGTGCATGCCGTATTGCCGTGCATGTACAAACTGGCATGCATGCAACCTGAGCAGGTCCACGCGAGCGCAGCCAAATCAGCAGTGGACAGCATCACGCGCTCGCTCGCGCTGGAGTGGGGCGAGTTTGGCATCCGCGTCAACGGCATCGCGCCGGGGCCCATCGACGGCACCGCAGGTACGTACCCCGCCGTGCAGTACGTATGTACCTGCGACACGCAGTATGCGCATACCACACCAGCCTGTTCTTCGCACCAGCCAGCACAGTTGCAACTTGCCATGCGGTGCAGTGCAGTACTGCTTGGCGTCAAGCAATCCAAGTCAGGCTCGCACAGTCTAATTGGTTGACTTTGCATGATGACAGCCACTTGGCGAATCAGGCCATTCATGGGTGTGGGCTCACACAGAATGGCAATGGAGGAGCGCCAAAGGGGTGGCGTAACACCCTAATCTGTAGGAGAGGTGGAAGACAGGAAGCAGCGTTTGCCGGCCTCACCTGTCGCATGGCGTGCGCCGTTTGGTGTGCAGCGCCGTGTATTCACACACGTGCATACATGCACAACCTGGCATGCGGCATGTGCATTTACGACTGGGTCTTCGCCTGCCGTGTGCACTCGTGCAAACATGCACATGCGCCCTTGTCACAAGCCCGGCACAAGCCTGTGCCTCCTGTGCTGACATGGGCACTGTCCC
>BDDA01000419.1:30780-62652 GCA_001662385.1 Chlamydomonas asymmetrica | reverse complement strand
ACGCTGTGTCGCCCTCCCCTGGCTCTGACCCCCCCCCCCCCACTCTCTGTCCTGCCTGTACTGCCCTGTACCGACTGTATCGCCTGTGACGCCCAGGCATTACTAAGCTCGCGCCAGGCGCAGAGGCGCAGGCGCGAGAGGTCGTGTGCGCCTCCATCCCCCTCAACGCCGCCATGGGCCGCAAGTGGGACATCGCCATGGCGGTCGTCTTCCTCGCCTCCCCCGCCGCCGCGTTCGTCTCGGGCGACACACTGGTGGTGGACGGCGCCGCGTGGATGTGGAAGCCCTCCCTGGTGCCCCGTGCCATGGTCTCGCGCGTGTCCCGCGGCGTCGAGGGCAAGAGCCGGCTGGTGGGCACGGCCGCAGGGGGCGCGGGGAAGCAGGGGGGCGCGGCCCCGCCGCGCAGCAAGCTGTGAGCGCGGTGCTTTTCCTTTCTGCCTGCTGTCGCTCGCTGTGGCGTCGTTATTGGGCCGAGCTTGCCGACAAACCCCCCTACAGGCCCCTAGCCTCCCAGTTTTGCCTGTGTTTGGTTTATGTTCTTACAGCCTTACACAATTACAGTCGCCCTGCCAGCATGGCCAGCCAGTGGCCCAATTTGGGGGGGGGCACCGTGTGTGGGTGCTGCCTATGGTTTTGACTCAACTGATTGCACAACACGCACACGCGTGCGGTTTCAAGCACCCTGCGTGTGCGCTCTGGGGGGTGCACATGGAAGCTTCGGCGCAGCCACAGGACACACGTGTTTGGCTCTGCAAGCCGTCGCTGCGCGCGGGTGTTGCTTATCCGGTTGGCGTTCTGTGGAGGCGCACACCTGACAAACACCCATACACCATTATTGTACGCTGCATGCTTGGATGGCGCTGGCGCTTCTTTGCTTAGGACTCTACAGGAAACGAGGGCTGAGGCTGGGAAGGCGTCAAGTGATCCTTGCCTATACTCCATGCATTCCCGTGGATGCCAACCCAATCTGCAACCCAATCCCCTGCATTTTTCCTCCCTGCAGCGGGACCCAAGGCGGTTCTGTCATGCGTGCGTGCGGTTTTGGGCGTCGTTCCTATCGCAACGAGACGTCATTTGGGCTGCCTGCTGCCTGCTCGTCAATTGAAGGGCAACCCAACTCACGCGGCCTTCCGCCTGCCCGCCGCTCGGATACACCTCAGAGTCACTCTCCTCATGCATGAATGCGTGGCCTTCACATCCGGTGGCCTCGCATGGCCACGCATTCGTTTTGAGCCTGTGCGTGCCGCATATCGTACCTGCCTGAGTACCTCGGCACAATACGCAAGTACACTGTAATCGGGTGTGCGACAGATTGATCGCCTCCCTGCCCCACTGCCCCCTCCGGTGGCCCTTGCTACATTGGGCCACAGCTCGTCTTGCCCCGCGCCAAAAAGGGCGCAGGCCTGTGCAGTAGTGTGTGTGTGTGTGTTCAAGTAAATTTACTTCCCGTGGGGCCATGCAGTGTGCTTTCCGTGTGGCCGTGCAGTGTGCTTGTATGTGTGCTTATGCGTGATAGTGGGAACTGCACCTGAGGGTGGCGAGGTGTCTGAGCTGCGCTGACGGCTGGCGTAAAGGGAAGGGGCGTGTGTGTGTGTGTGTGTGTGTGTGCTGCAGGTGTGCAATTTAAGCTGGCGAGTGCCCCCAGCAGTCCCAACAGCCCCGCTGCATATTTGATATACGGTATGGCGCACAGCGGGTGAGGCTGGCTATGTGCATGTGAGAGCACAGCTGCAGCATTCAGGGCAGGCGTGATGCAGAGGTCTGCGCTAGCTGTGTGGCTTGTGTGACACAAGGAATGAGTGCATGATGCGGGTACGCTGCTGTGCTGCAGCAACCCCTTTGCATGCTGCTTCAGCTCCTTGCGTTAGGCTGGCATTCCAGCAACTGCATGCAGGCGGGTCCAGGGGTAGCTGTGCCTGTGCAGGTGAACACTGATCCTGCCAGGCACCCAATGCTGATCCTGCCAGGCACCCAATGCTGCAACCTGCATCTGAACCTGTATTCCCTCGACACGCACTGCAGGACGAAGGCTGTACAGTGCAATGCAATGGTTGCGCGTCCCGCCAGTCCACCACTGGAGGGTTAGACTACTGATGTGACATATGATACCAAGCAGCATGACCAAGTGCTGAAGTCTGTACTACACACCCTAGTTGCAAGTCTGTGTGACGCTTCCAGATGACCATCAGCAGTCCGTGAACACAGGGGCTGGTCTGTCACACGCTCCCTGACCACAAACTATCAGCAGCCTCCTATCATCCTATGGTACTGGAGACTGTGCAACCCAGGGAAGCTACAGGGAGTGCTACTGCGGAAGACACCTTGCCATCGAGCAGCGGACGCACCGGCGGCGTGTTATGGTACCCCGCTCGCAGCGCACGTCCTGGCAGAAGCGATGGGACAAGCAGCAGAGGAGTGGTGGTGCTGCTGCCATGGATGTGGGCGCGGCAACAGGAAATCGACAAATACATTACGCTGTGGCACACACAAGGGTTTGACGTTGCGGTTTCGCGCCTTGCGAATCCGTTGGCAGTGTGGGTGCCAGCGCTGGCCAATAAGCTTGCAGACAACGTGCTCCAAGCACTGCACGAACGCTTCGTGACGACCGGCGCCTGCTCTGTCATCCTCTGTGCGTTCTCGGGCTCTGCGAAGGCTTGTCTCGTGCCGCTTCTGCAGGCGGTTCTGCGCAGTCAGCAACCGCGCACCGCGAGCGCAAGCGCCGCGCAGCAGCTGGGAGGTTGTCTCAGAGGTATCATCATGGACTCAACGGTGGACTTTGACAGCGCAGCTGGCGTTCGTCTCCTGACGCAAGGCGGCATGCGCTACGCGCGTCCCATCGTCGAGTTCGCCGCAGGCGCGTTGGACTTTGGGCTTGCAGAGGTGTTCGACGCGCAGCGAACAGCAATGTGGAAGACACTGCAGGAAGCTATCAGCCGCTGGCCAGCGCTGGTTGTGTACAGCTGGGACGACCCCTTGGCGGACCCGCTGCAGCTCAACGCGCTGTGCACCGCGGCACGCGCAGCGAGCGGGTCCCGCTTAATGCAGCTGGGGTTCGAGTCCAGCCCCCACTGCGGCCACCTGCGTGTTCATCCTGAGGAGTACAAGGCTGCTGTAACGCAGTTTGTCACGATGTGCATGGCGAGCGCGGACAGCCCTTCTGAGCGGGCTGATGCGGAGGGGGCGGGGGAGGCCGCTGCCATGCACTCTGATGCGCACGGACCATTGGATGCGGAGCTGCATGACGCAACATGGCCCGACGCACCCATCGGTGCACCCCTTAGCAAGCTGTAAGGCGCTCAGCATGCAGCATCTGTCATTTACACAGCGCCCGGCAAGCAAGCGCTGCACGCACCAACCCCCTCCCTGCACTCCAAAGTCGGGTCGACACTGGCGGTGAAAGGTCCAACAGTGGCCAGTCACCTCACTACCATTGCCGATGCAGATGTGTCTGATTGCCTGTATTATGTGCTCTTGGACGCAGCCGTGCGATTTTCACTCAAACGGTGGATGCACGGTCCACCCACCAACCAGCCCAGGCGCCCACAGCCTACGCCTTGCTGCCCGACACTGCATGTGCTTGCCGTGCGCGTCGTAAACACCACCGCTGGCTTGATATGCATCGCCGCTGCATATACCCGTAATTGCTCCTTGCCCAGCAGTACTACACCCTCGCCGCCGAGGATGAGAGGTCGCTCACGCCACAACCCACGCCGTTCCCGCGCAATGTGCACTCCGCCGTTTGTCAGCGTTATGTAGTGATGTGGCTTCTGCGAAGGCACGCGTGCGTATTCGCTGCAGACCGACATGCATAGCAGCCGTTGTTGGTGTTGCACAGGTTGCACAAGCAGCACGCCTCACAAGTCACAACATAGCGTTGTGCAGGATCCACGTTGTTCCGTGACATGCCTCGCACCCCCAACAGCCGCGTGACTCCATTCCTTCCTGCCTGCACATTGACATCGACCGCTGTTTGGTCGATAGAGAAGCGCGCACCACCACTGTGCACCCAACTCCAGTTTTGGGACTGTGTAAGCGAATGCGGAACGAGCGTTGGCAACCCCCTTCACAGGCGTGTCCATGCACCGCATAGCAGTGCTCACAGGGGTCTTGCTTGCTCGTCAGCCCGATTCCTTACAGGCGCTTGTGTTCTCACGTCACGCGTGCAGCCGTGCACTGTTTGAGGGGGCCATGCTCAGTTCATCGACAGCATGCGTAACGCACAAGACATGCTGATATACAAACGATGGAATGTGCAAAACGCATGGAAGCTGCACTACGGGGACATTGTGCAATGAATGAATGGATGGATGACTGCCTGCAACCTGCATGCAGCTGGTCAGCAGCAGCAATGGGGGGCAATCAAAGGACGATAGGCACAGACAATTGTGTGTGGTGGACTTGGCCTCCTGGCCCGATGAGTTCCGGAGTGTGCGATTATGGCCAAGGAGCAAATTAGTGCTCATACTTGCATCAGGTCCCAGCACGACGCTCAGTCCACGCACGCTGGACCCTTGAACGAGCAGCGTTCAAAAGCAGCCCGGACTTGTACCACTTACTACCCTGCAAGCTTGAGAACCCTTAGTAGCTGCAGCAGCTCACTTTGTTCGCCTTCCGCTCGCTCCTCCCTGCATTGTATTTGTACCCATACACCGTAGCCAGCACGTGGCGCTCAACTTGTTTGGTGGAGCACAAAACGGGGCAGCCGGAAACTATGCGTTTCGAGACTTACCTCTTTATCTCCAGGAGCGCAATTGCTTTTTCTACAACCTGCACACCAGGCGCAGCAGGCACTGGTTGTTACAAACTGGGGCGCGAAAGACAGAGAACGACCGATTTAAAACCGTGGCGCTGTTGGTGCAAGCAGGACGGACCTTTAGGCGGTGCTTTGCATATGCTGAAGCGCGCGGCAGCTGCTCCAGCATAGCCTTGCACTGCCTCAAGTATTCCGAGTCCGAAAGGCTCCCGCCCTTGTTGCCCTTGTTGACCGTGACCTGCTTCGTGCGCGTCTGCTTGAGGTTGGCCTTCTCGCTGTGCTTAGCTTTCTGGACCCTTGCTTGGTTCAGTGCTTGCAAAGCTTGCTGCGGAGTCTTGCCTGCCTCGCCCTCATCCTCATCCGTCTCCATGCTGAAGTGCGCTCACAAAAGTGTGTACTGGCGTCGCGCAAATCGCTATCAGTCAAGTGGCGGCCCACAGCAGGCAGGCATTCGGCGCTGTGGCTGGCCACTAGCCTTGCTGCCTAGGTTTGATGCCTGAGCAGGTTTTGGTGCTGGAGCCCAACGCCGCCTGTGCCACAGCATGCGTTGGTGCGTACGGTCTGCGGTACAGCGCGTGAGAGGAATGGGAGTACCGAATATGTGTGTGAGGCGGGATACATTCTTGTAATGCACCTACATATACGCATGGGAGCTTGTAGCTTGGCAGATGGCGGGTGGCCCAAGCATTCGCATG
This sequence comes from Chlamydomonas asymmetrica, assembly GCA_001662385.1. NCBI lineage: Eukaryota > Viridiplantae > Chlorophyta > Chlorophyceae > Chlamydomonadales > Chlamydomonadaceae > Chlamydomonas > Chlamydomonas asymmetrica. The sequence goes on along the minus strand of BDDA01000419.1, from coordinate 57,204 downwards.
GCGACAGGTCAAAATGCAAACGTGTGATGGCTGCATGATCCACGTTCCTTGCTTGCACACTGTGAGCGCCACAGCCACAGCTGCACCGGCACGATCCAAGTTCGCATGCAAGCTTCTCGGTTTCCTACTAGAGGAGCTGCACGTAGTAGAACCCAATTTACAAACCCGCATTTCGATCGCCTTCTGGATCGCCTTACATACTAGGATGTTGGCTTAGTGCATGGGCCAGCAGGATTGCCAGTAGCCACATTGCTCGTGGTATGTACCTAATGCAAGGTCACATTGTAACATTGAATAGGTGGACTGTGGGCGCGGTCGTTGACATGGCAAGGTACTAAATGCAGAGGCCTGCGCACCGCCTGCCTCTGCTGGTGGTTTACGCGCATGGCGGCATGCTGATCCCAATGCGCAGTGATGACCATGCTTGAAGGTCAGGCCTGCAGGAGACGGTTTTGAGTGTGCGCCGTGCGCCCTGTGTAGCTACTTTACTTCAAGGCGCGTTGACCTGCTGAGCACGAGCTGCGGCCACCTGACCGCCGGGCAGCGTTGACCTCAAGGCTCAACACCTCACTTCTTCTGTGCGAGGTTCCGTTTCGTAAAGATCTTCTCCAAATCCTCTGTGCTGATGTTGCTCCTGTGGGAACGCAGGCAGGTCAAACCTAAGGTGATTTGCGTCACTCGCAGTTGGGTTGAGTACGGCAACGCCCTCGGTGAAGCGCACGCAGACTGCAATCGCTTTACCTGCCACGCAGTTGAGGAGGGACGAGGGCCGTGGCAAACTTCGGCTTTGGTCCTGCTTGCTGCGGTGTGGCCTTACTGCCCTTGGCTGGTGCACCCGCTTGCACCAGGCCGCTGCCCGTCACCTGGTTGTGACTTCGTTTAACCCTGCCAGCAGCCAGCAAAGGTGGGCTGAGTATGTATCATGCGAGCTTGACAAGCAAAAGAGTTGCGCTGGTGCAGCGCACATGGTCTCGGAGTCGGTTCAATGAGCACTGGAAGGGGCTCATACGGCAAGCAGGATGCGTCAAAAGCAAATTGGCATACCCTGAAGCCCGCGATGGAACATCATCGACAAACGGATTAGGGAGCTGCTGCGCTGGAGCCTGCTCAGGGTCGATGAAGGGGTTCGGCAGACGAGCTGTTGGCTGCGGCGCGCTGTTCTTGACCTGCATTACCGGCGCCTCTTGGCTAGGCTTATCGTCCTGCTCCTCGCCCTCCTCTTCGTTGGAGTCATAGCCTGTGATAAGGTCCATCGAAGCACGTACTTTTGCCAACCGCAGTGGTCACTGGTATGTTGATATGTGTTGGGCTCATAAGGAAGGAGTCAAGAGGTGTGAGCACAGCATCGCAGATAATGCATACGTTGGGTGGCAGGGGCATGATACATGGATTGTCCTATGCGGATGTGTTCCGGATGTGTTCCGGCATGATGCGTCTGGTCGCCAAGCGAATATAAGCACGCACGTTGCCTCAGCTGGGCCAATCAAAGTGCTTGTAGCCTACTCCAGACACTCCCGCTTCTAGTTCACACAATGCTGGCCACCACCCTGTCTGCTCTAGCCAAGGCCCCGGGCTGCCCAGCGGTTCGCGCCCAGGTGCGTGTCCTTTTGCCAGGTATGCTGCACGTTCAATTTGCCCATATGTTTGCAGGGATGACACTGCAATAGGCTCACCACTATGTGCTTGCTTCTACGTGCAGGCTGCCCGTCTGGACACGCGCAATTTGTTTCGGCCAGCGTTCTTGCAGCGCAGCCCACAGCGTTACGTGGCAGCTGCAGCAGGCGATGCTGGTGGGTGTCTTGGCAGCTGAGCGCTTGCTGCTTGCACAAAATGTTCTTGAGCCATATGCTGGGTAAGGGACCGCTTGCACCGTGCCCCGTACGTGTCCGCGGCTGAGCTGGAAAGCGCTCAGGCCTGCGTCTAGCCAGATGCTCACTGGAATTCAACATAGTTGGGCAGTATCCTATCATGCCAAGCTGGGCATACCTGCAGGTGTTCCTCTTCTTGACAGACTGAAGGCTGATATGAAGACTGCCATGAAGGAAAAGGCTGCGGTGAGTTGAGATTTTTGAGGTGCACACCTTGAGGTGCACCCTCCGCCACTCCAACTGCAACCGCACCCCAGTATCTGGCCGTTTGGTGCACGAGCACACACCTTAGTCGTGCATCAGTGCCTGTGCCTTGTGCCCTGGACAGGCCAAGCTGGACGCTATCCGCTTCCTGAACGCCGCTATCAAGACACGCGAGATTGAGCTGCGGGAGAAGAATGCGGAGATAAACGACACCGAGATCATCAAGGAAAGTCTGGGGGATGGCAACCGACGGGCTTGCCTACAGGCATTGCACGTTACTGGTGCTCGCCCCGCCGCTGCCACATGCTGCATTGCAAGCGGAAACATCGGATAGCACCCCAAGTGTACCATGCCATCCAACATCATCAATTTGGTTGGGGCATCACTGAGAAGCCGCATGATTGCATGATGCAGTGAGTTCAAGCTGCATCCGGCCTTGCAAAGCCCTGCTGTGTGCATGTGCTGCATAGCTGCCAAGGTATGCCAGCCATGCTCGCATTGCTCTCAGCAGCGGAGCCTGTGTAAGGCCGGAAACATCGCCAGACCAGGGCAGCTCATGCTCATACCTTGAGCTCTGCGGAGCCCTTCATGAGCGCGTGATGCCAGCCATGCTTTACCTAGTCACTAACCTTGCAGTCCCTGCGCAACGCATCATGCATGTCAGTATGTGTATGCACACGCTCGCGATGCAGACGCCTCCGCCCAACCCGCCAAGCGTTGCCTTAGGCAGCCGCATGTGCATGCATGAGCAGCGCATGCTGTGCCTGCGGTACGTACTGCCGGTGTGCCGTGTGCTGTACTGCCTTGCATGGCGTACCGGCGTACCTGAAATCCAACCGCCGCTCACCGAGCAGCACATAATGCATTTCCTGCACACCGTACTGTAAACCCCCCCATACCGGTGAATGCGCTGCTGGAAGCATTTAGACTCGAATGCTTCGGAACGCATGCATGCAGGTGATCCAGAAGATGGCCAAGCAGCGCGCTGACTCGATCGACAGCTACAGGGCGGGCGGACGTGAGGACCTGGTGGCCAAGGAGCAGACAGAGCTGGACCTGCTCAACAGCTACCTGCCCACCATGGTGCGTGCGTGTGTGGGGGGGGGGGAGGGGGGGCACCCGCGCTGGACGTTGCGCTCGCCACTGCTGGGCGAGTGATGGGGTTGCGGGCTTGCATACGCCCGTGCGTCAAGCGCTGCTTCCAGCCACCTCTGACGACGAACGCTATGCCATTGCAGCAAATGTTGTTTAGGATGAGCCGTTTAAGCATAGGTACGCATAGGTTCAGGTGCAGGCGCAGGTGCAGGTTGTTACACTAGAACGGTTGGAGCTTTCCAACCAAGTCTGCTATGGTGCTCCTACAGCTGCCAGCAATAAATGCTCGAAAATTGAAATCGTCCGCGGTGGCGCCTGCATGCCATGCCTGTGATCTGCCAGCCTTGTGAGTGGCCAAAGCCACCACAAGCGTGCAGCCCCAACCCTGGCGTGCATTGGGGCGTGTACTGGCTGCTTTGAGGGCGGTCTTGCGGGCAGTGGCAGCTGGACGGGCGTAAACGCGGCGGCAAACAAATGGAGTGTAGTTTTGGGATGAACGATGCAGGGGATCAGGATGCGTGCTTCCATGTTGTGCATGGGCTTGTCCGGGTGTGGGGTATACTTGGATGTACGGTACACACACAGGGTGGAAGCGGCATGGCCAGCTGCTGGATTAGTCCCACTGCACCAGTTCAGCCGACGGGCCTGGTAGCTGATGTGCACGCGCGTTTCCATCTCGTTGCTGCCGCTGCTGCCGCCGCCGCTGCTGCAGATGAGCGCGGCCGAGGTGGAGGCCATCGTGGTGGCGGTCATCGCGGAGACGGGCGCCAGCAGCGTGAAGGACATGAAGGCGGTGATGGGCAAAGTGTCGGCACAGACGGCGGGGCGCGCGGACGGCAAGACCGTCAGCGAGCTCATCAAGGCCAAGCTCACCGCGCCAAAGTAGACTACAACCTTTTTATTGTAGTACAGTATACACATGGTTATACGGTACTACATACTGGTAATAATGTGAGATGGAAATGTACAAATATGACTATTTATGACCAAGCAGGCACGGTGCAGGCACGGCAGGATTGCCTGCGTGTTGCCGCTGACGTTTTTGCGCTTATGGATATGAGCGATACGGTGTGTGAAGGTGGATTAAGGTCACGTCGGCGATTTGGCATGCGCATGGATGGAACAGTGGTGGAGCCGTCAAATGAGGATGGATGGCTGAAGACACTGGTTGACGGCCACCTGCTTGCATGTGTGAAGGTGACAATGCACTGACGGATGTGCGAGGAGAACACAGCACGGCCAGGCGGACGGTGCACGTCGATGCACGCATGGAGTGGATTGCGCGCCCGCACCCGCCACGCGCATATGCGACGGTTGGACGTCGCGAAAACGCACCGAAGATGGCACACGTTCAGATCACTCTGGTAATTGTCAGCCTTGCCACCTTTCCAACGATTACTCTGATAATTGTGCCCTTGTGGCTCTGTATGGGGATATCGGCCTCGGCTAACAGCCCCCAGTGTAAACAATCCGAACCTAATGGTATGGGAATTGTGTGGGAGGATGTGGGGGCGGGAGGATGTGTCTGGCCCGTAGCTTAGGACCTGCACTCATGCATATTCACTGCACTGCATCACTGCATGCCTGTCCACTGTTCACTGTACTGCATGCAATGCGAACAAGCACGCAGCGCTTTTGGATGCTGTGTGTGGATCCCGTCGCGGCGCTTCATGCCCGCTTGCGTTTCTGCGCTTTCTGAGTGTGCGCATGCATGGACTGGTGCTGGGCCGCACTTGCCTCTGCCTCTGCGTGTGAGCCTCCCACAAGCTGCCCAGCTCGACTTGGCTCATTGGCTGGTTTCACTGCACCCTTGCAGGCCCTACTGCGCGACAGAGTGTGCGTCGACACCGCATATGTTACCGGCAGATGGTGATGGTGTAAGAGCAGGTGGCGGTGTAGGAACAGACGTTTGGCCGAGGCAGGCCGTGGCACCATACTATGGCCAGGCAGGGCCTGTGAGGCCACTGTCCCTGCTGTGCATGACTACACATAATTCAGCATTAGTCCAGCATTAATCTATGCAATGGCATATGGCATGCATGCATGGCTTACCACCCTGGGCATCGCTGCGAGATGGTCAAAAAGATGCCCCATTCCTCCTTTACGTGGTGGTCGCGTAGATACTTTACAAAGATGCCCACATGGCTGCCGCGGCACAATCCGCACAGCTTCTGCATCTGCTCCATCCGCGTGCAGACAGCGGCTGCTTGCCACCGACGCACCTAAGCGTGCTCAGGGGTCCTGGCGGAATACGCTATGTGGTGCACGGGGGCGCGCAGGTGACAAATATCAACATATGCATTCCTCTTCGAGCAACCTTCTTCCATTGAGTTAGCCTTCTCGGTTGCTTCTCTTCATTCCTTGTCCCTGTTCTGAGCCTCTGGCTGTACGCTCTACTTCTCTCGCTCACACCGCTATATACTGACAATGCCCTTGTTAGCCAATACGCGTTACCTCTCTAACTGTTGCTGACAGCACACAACATACAACCACGTGGGTTTGAGCACAAACCCAGCAGCGCAGTGGAACAGCGGGTGTGCAGGAACGAGCACCGTGCACTTGGGCAAGGCCTCCAACAAGCTACGTACTCACACCCACAAGCAGCAATAGGTATAGTATGTAAGTATGAAAGGCAGAGAATCCGCAGGCACTAAAGGCAGCCCAGGGCGGTCACTCCCAATCACGCCCGGCGACCGGCGACCGCGCCAATTCTTGCATCGCTTTGGGTAGTCCTGCTGAAGTGCAGTATATGAGGCTGGCACTTCAAGTTGCGTGAAACGTTTGCACGGCGAGACTCCAGACCTCTTCATGAGTGTGTTGCGAGCCACAGTCTTGAACCCTGGTCGGAATGCAGGTTTGAACTTTACTGGCGTTGTGGCGCACGACTTTGCTTGTGTACCGCATACACAACCATGGTCGCACACAGCGTCTGCAATGTTCCGCGCGTGGCATTCGTGCAGCGAAAATCGTAAGAAGGTTACAGAAAAGCAGTGCGTACTCCTGGTCACACACATCTGGGCTCAAGCAGGTGACAGGTTGCTCCTGTCGGACGCCTCCCACGACATACACACACAACGATATTTAGCTTGGCAGGTGCCCATCAGTATGCATGCTTGATATACAAGTGATGAGGCCCACCCTCTGCTCCCAGGCAGAACAGCAGATGGTGCACAGTGTTGACAAAACATAGGTACTTCAAAACAACGTTGGCTTTGAACAACACAAAACAAAAGGCGAATGCTACTCAAAAGCCCTGTATGTGCAAGCAGCAAGAGAGTGCACACTGCGAAACCGAGGCCGCACTTGCTGCGCTGTTGCGAGCTTGTCGCCCCCAGTCCAATAGTTTGTTGACAGAGTGCGGTTTCACGTGCAGGAGACTGGCAGGGTAATCTAAAGCAGGTGATGCACAGGGCCACCTGTCAAACCGCTGGTTCCCTGAATCCCCAAGACACCACCTGTCAAACCAACCGCTTCAAAACCCGGTGTCGCTTTGGGATGGCAATTAATGATACCCATCGTCAAAACCGTGAACAGAACAAGAACCGTCATTATGCCACGCATACAGATGCCACTGCAAGGTGTCCACTCTTGTTTTACGTGGTTTGCCACGCAGCACAACTTGGCACCCTACACGTGTGCCGTGCCGAAATCGGCAACACGCATATGAAGCCTCACGAGCTCTTGTGCCAAGCCCAAGCTGTGTGGTGACACCACTTCTTAGGAACGCTTGCACACCTGGCCTGCGAGTAGGTTTCAATGGTTATCAGAACGTGGGCCCCGGTTCATGGGTGTTCGCTTGGGCTCACCTGATAACATACTTTCAAACTTCCTCTGTCCCAAAGCGCGCATACCTTCAGCTGACGCTGGTATAGCCCTCCTGAAACAGGGTAGCCTTCCTATGCTCCGACCCAGGCCCGTCAGCGTCTTGCACCGAACGTGTCGCAACGGGCACATGCAACTGACACAAACCAAGGCTGTGCCCTTGCGTGCTGGCCTTGCAGAGGCAACTCAAAGATGGTGGTGCTCAGCGGAAAACAGCACCGAGACCAGTTTCGGTCTTGTGAACCGCAGCGACGCGGCGCCGAAAGCAGCACGCCGATCCTGCTGGGTGTCATTGCTTTGCACACGCTGCGCCTTGCAGCTGCAGCACAGCAGGTTGACGGGCTGCCAACTCGCCAGCTGCAACAGTCCTCTACCCAAGACGCAGGTTGGAGCGAAGAGGTGAGCACACTTGCCCCGCTGAAGACCTTCGTGCGTAGGTTGAGGCACCACACTAATATAACGCGCTTGCTTAAACTGTGCTTGCCACTTGCAGCTGACGGCCAAAATCCAGCAGTGGAGCCAAATAGATTGTGTCAAGTATAACTGCACGACTGAGCTGGCCAACGACACGCTTGTCGTGTACCTCGACCAAGCCATTGTGATCTCCGACTGGGACGCACAATGGGACATCATCGGAGCTCTTGGGTACAGCTTCATGAGCGACGAGTATACGCGCCTGAGGCTTGTCTGCAGGCTGGCAAAGACAGCGCTGGTCTTATCAACGTGAGTACTCCGAACTGCCGAAGTGTGACACGTGTGCGCTTGCGTGCCACAGCCACCAGGGTTGTTGTGCAATTGCGTGCTCTGCAAAGCAGAACCCTTGAGACAGATGTTCTATGCGGTCCCTTTGACCCAGCCACCTGGCTACGTTGCCATGTTGAGGTACAAGGCGGGCGAAACCGTTGTGCATCCCAGATGCCCCCGCCCAAGCCGTGACTTGAACCGCACGTGTGGGCTTAGAACTGCTGCACTTCAAAGCCCTGCCTTCTGCTGCCGTGCTCGGCTTTGCACTGTATCACCTCGGCCTGCTCTGTGCAAGAGCAAGACTCCCACTACTGACACGTGCGAGCCTTGCGTTTTGCAGGCAGTTTGCGCTTTATGACTTTGAGGTGCACAATTGCACTGACACGGCGGTTGTGGTCAAAGTTGGAGACAGCACCGTAAGAAAAAGGTGCGTCAGGGCACTGCTGCTTTGTGGCTGGCGTTGCGTCGCTTCTGTGTGCGCCTGCTGGGTATGCGCAAGCTTGCTGGCGCTTGCTTGATGGGCACGCAGCTAGCGCCGCCTGGTTTGCCTGTTTGTCCTTCTTGCCTACACTCCCGCTGAGTGGAACAGTTCTCATGTTGCTATGTGTGCAAGCGCAGGTTTGTAGAAATCCTGATGAACAACGTTGGCTTTTACAACAACAGCGGTGAGGCTTTGGCACTTGAGGGTGGGAAATGATTGATACAGGACAGTCACACAGCCACAAGCTGTTACGAATTGGGGGTCTGGCAAGAGCCCTCTGGTGAGGCGACCGTCGTCCATTGGAAGGCGCTACAACAGCCTGGCTGCCTTGTAGGGTGCAAGCAAGGCCGTAATGAACACCTTGTGTGCTTGATGCTGCCGGCCATGTGCGCATGGATGGGGTGGTGGGGCACATGCCTTTGGCTTGCACCCCGGCTCGGCTCCGCTGCCCGCATCTGTCCCTCACCCTCTTGTGCGCACACACCCGCTAGTGAAGGCGTTTGTGGGTGCGCATGCATCGCGCATGTTGTGCGTGCCGGTGCGTGCGCTCAGGCGTGCTTGGAGGGGCCATCCGGGTGGACACCCCCTACAGCTCGCTCAGGTGATGAGCACTGCATGGTGCATAGCAGCATATCCGTGCATCACTGTATATGCATGTTCACTTGTGCACATACAGACGGGGCCGTCGCTCCATTCCTGTGGTGCTGTGACCGGTGTGGAGGCACGCCTCAGTACACACCTCAGTACACACCTCAGTACGGTGCTGGAGGCACCTCAGTACACACCTCAGTACACACCTCAGTACGGTGCATGTTATGTTAATATGTTATGGTACATCAGGAGCGTGTCGGACTGTCAGCCAAACGGCCCATACTCCCCCCAGATGGGGACCAGGCGACCAGAATAGGCTCACCAACCTGGGCACATGGCGTGCCGGAGGGCCACAAGGGCCTCTCATGGTGGTCCTGTATGATGCTCCTATTCGTCGGTGCGCAGGCTGGAGAACCTCGCGGACTTTGCGGGCAACCACGCCGTCAAGGGCTCCGCCATCTACGCAGCGCCCGGCACCAAGCTCTGTCTGCGGCACACAGACAAGTCCCGCAATGTCATGTTTGCCTTTGACAACAACACCCGGTGAGTCAGCACCCGCTGAGTCAGCAGCAGCAGGCACGCGCTCCCCCTGTGTGCGCGCAGGTGTGGGCGACCATGTGGGCGACCATGATGCCACATCCAAATCATGGCACCGCACTCAATGTTGGTTTGCGGCATTTCGTGAGCTGTTGTTAGAACAGCTGTACATGCACATGCCATGCAGGTCATGGCTAAATTCTGATGCGGCGTGCTAAGTCGCATGTGCACTGTGCAAGTGTATGGGCGTGGCACTGCAGCCTTCCGTGCAGCAGGCGTGCACAGCGTGTACAGCAGTACATTGCAGTACACCGCAGTGCACCGCAGTACGCTTGTTGTGCTTGTCGGTCTGTGCCGCCATGGCCTCAGGCTTGAGGAGGTGGATGCGGGGAGGGCGCTGGGCAGCGCAATCTTCATCGACGCGGGCGCGTGCTTCACCACGCAGCCGTTGACTGAGACATCAGACTTCCCCTGGCACATGCGCAACAACTACGGCGCATGCGGTGGGGCGCTGCATGTGCGCATGGTGAGTAGCAATTCAGCCGCCTGCTTTGCAGTACGGCAGTGCTTATGTTACATCTTTGAGGTACTACACTCAGTATAGCTTTTGGCGTACAGTGTCCTCTGAGATCACATTGGAGGTGCAACTCAAGGCAGTTTTGCCCATGTGCCTTCCTCACATACGGTTTCCCTGCATGGCATGCCGTGTACCAGGATCTACCTGTTTAGCATGGCCTGGAAAGAGGGTTCACGCCCAACACACAACCATCAGGCCAGAAAGAGGACGCTTCACGTACTCGAAGCCTCAAAACACGACCAACCCGTCCCCTAACGGTGTCCATGGCTACCGGATGTCCGTCAGATGGCCTGCCTTGCTCGTGCCTGCTTCGGCAGCAGAGCCTTCGCTTTGTAAACTTTCCCATCCAAAAACAACCTCCATCAACCACGTTCCAACAAACAGCCAATGGATTGCGGCTAAATGGCCTTGGCATCCTCTGAGCTAATGGTCCCCACTACACCACGAATGCTGCTATGCTGCCACGAGCTTGCCTGGCAGCTCTCGATGGATGAACTGCCCCTGCATGCTGACACGTTCTGGCTGGGATGCCCCAACGTGGCATGCATGCCCCATGCAGGATTGGACGAGCATCATGCAGGACGACTTCTTCCGCACCTACTGCAACGTGCTCTTCCAAGACTGCCAGCTGGAGCTGTGGCGGCTGGTGGCGGAGGACAACACGGCGAGGGACGCCGGGGGCGCCGTGTGCGTCCTGCAGGTCAGCAACAAGGTGCTGCCGACACGCTTCCACCACGGAAGCCTCACCGGCAACACCGCGCCGTACGGGTGAGAATAAAGCTTGCAACAATGCGTGGGTAGCAGGCACTTGAGCAGGATGGCATCCTCTCGCTGATACGTGTGACCCTGTTGCGTCCGATCAGATGCCTTATTGCCTTGGCACACCAGCACCGTGAAGGTTGTCGCCTGCTTCAACGTGGCAGGAGCCCTTTACCCCTGCGCTATATGGCTGCTGCTTTCAATTGGGTTACACTGCAGGGGCGCGGTGTTCATCCAAGGTGCTGGTGCCACCTCTGTACAGCTTGAGAATGTCACCCTTTCAGCCAACCATGCAACGCGTGCGGGCGGCGCCGTTTGGCTGGGCGGCGACGGCACCGCCCTGAGCCTCACATCCAGCACGCTGGAGAACAACTGGGTCTCATTGACAGCGCTCACCTCGCTCATCACCGATCCCACCAGCAGCTCCGACACCTTGAGCGACAGCTCCAGAACCAACGTCAGTGCCGTAGTCAGCTATCCGTACAGCTACAAGCGCTCCGAGACCGTGGGCAGCGGCGGTGCCGTCATGGCGACCGGCGGGCTGGCATCGGTGCTGCTGAATGGCACTCAAGTCCTGAGCAACATAGCCCCCTTTCAGGGCGGTGGTGTGTTCTGCAAGGACTGCATGACGGTGTCATGGATCGACTCCACCATCGCTGATAACGGTGCGCTGGGCCAAGGGCTGCTATTGTGTTGACACCTCTGGATAACCACCAGCATTGATTGTAGGCGGTACGATAGTGCAGGTCTACAACAGCGTTATCGTAATGCGCATACTCTCAAACCTTGGTATCCTTTACTGTGTTAATGCAGGAAGTGGCTCACTATCACCAGGTGTTTAAATTGCACATGCACTGCCCTGCTGCGGTGCTCAACCTGCGCAACGTGATGATGCAAGCATCGACCTCTGGCTGTCGTTGGGCGGTCAGTCATGCGGACTATGACGCTGCGCATGCTGGGCATTGTGATATCATGGCTTGATGGCGTGTGTGCACCGTGCAGTCGCATCCACGGGCGGCGGCGCTCTGCTGCACACGCTGCGCGGCAACTCCCTTGTCTCCAACACCACCTTTCGCAACAACGCCGCCTCGCCGCAGCTTGCGATGAACGCGCTCGTGAGCAGGGCACAGCTAGAAGGCAATGCCGCGGCACGCCAGGGCCAGGTGCCAGCGGCGCAGCAGCCCCCGGCTGCATTTGCACAGCTTTTCGGCCCCGCCGGCCGATCGCCTTGCGGTGCCGGCAGCGGTGGCGGCCTCTGCCTGTCCTACCTGGCCCCATCGCTCACCGTGACTGGCAGCACATTTGACGGCAACACCGCCAGCGTTGCGGGGGGTGGGGCGTACCTTCGATCCGACCTGTGCAGCCGTGTGAACGGGTACGATAACAGTGCAGCGGCAGCCAGCGATGCGGTGATGAGGCGTATGCTGGGCGCCGGCAGCCCTTTGCTGCTGTATGATAGCGATAATGCCACGAGTGCAACGACCGGGGGCACAGCAACGTCACCTGCCTCGCCGTCAAGCTGCGCTATGGCTTGGCAGGGCAACAGCTTTGACGACAACGCAGCGGGGTGCGCTGGAAACGCCGTTTACATAACAGACGCATCAGCAGTGGTGTTCCAGTGCACGTCCGCAACGAATTCCACCGATCAAGCAGCGGCGCAGCAGCCCGCAGCGCTTAATCTCAACGTTGGTGACAGGTTTGCAGCTTCCCTGCAGTCTGCGTGCCTTCCGGTGCAAGCCGCCAATGGCATGCCAGCAGTGTCACGCGATGTGGCAGCTGCTGCTGCTGCGGGCGAATGTGTGGGGGGCGCCGCGGCGAACGACCTGGCTGCCTTGGTGCTCACGGCCGCCACCAAGGGCGCTAAGGCGCTCCTAGACGGCCCTGCCACTTATTCGCGCCAAGCCAGCGCAATCAGCGCTGATGGGTCGGGCGCGGTCGTTGCGCAAGGCCGAGCCGACATAGGAAGCACAGCGGTAGCCGCAGCGGCGTCGCTCTCAGCTTGGCCGGCGCAGCTGGTGCTGGGCAGCGTTGGCGGCGTTGACAGTGAGCTTGAGGACTGCAGCAGCCCTCGATACAGCGGCTGCTGCATCGGTGACAACAGCGACAGAGCAGTGGTGATCGCCAACAACATTGGTGTGGACCTCAATTTCACCTTGCTCAACATGTATGGCACCCTAGCTGGCCTGGATCTGCAACCGTTAATCCAGGCAAGGGATAATAGCCAGTAACAGCCAATGAGGTGGTGTTTTGCATTGGGATGCGTGCAGCAGCGCACCATTCAAGACAGCGGGTTGCTTTCAGGGTTGTTGCCGTGTTTGGTTGATTGAGGATTCGGGGCGTTTTGGGGGGGGGGGGCGCCGGCATCAAGTCAGCATCTGCCACGCTCGCTTCGCTGCACATGGTGCCGATGCACAGTGTCTGGCCTGAAATCGCGCCTGCATGGACAAGCAATTCTTGCTGCATTTCTAGTTAGCACCTCGACATCCACCCCATTTACTTGCACACCCCAGCAACGGTATGACCGAGCAACGGGTGTTTTACGTCAATGATCCTATTGTGCCAACTGCCAATCAACAGGTGCAAGTAGCGCCTTCGTCGCCTGACAGCATCGTCGCGATGACTTCATTTGCGCAGTACGGCAGGTGATTACCAGACCGTAACACATAGTGATACGTTACGGCACTGGGCACATGCCAATGTCGGCTGTGCACTATCAGTGCTGAAGCACTTTGCGCTTCCTGAGAGAGCTTGCAGGGAGGGTATCTGGCAGGGCGCTGCAGGTGTTCTGGTCAGTGATCTACCCGTGCATTGTTATTGTGCAGGGTTTTGTCCTGGCTTTGATTACATGCATCTCCCTGCCTTATCTCATGCACATTGAATCGTGTTCAGGCTGCTGTCATCATCTTGTTGTATCAGATCCTAACGCAGACCGCAAAAGTGGCCAGTGTGAAATCCAAGTGCCATGGCCAGTGTGAAATCCAAGTACTGAATGCATGCACGCCCTTCCGCCTGTCCACCTGCGTTGTGTGTGATGCCGTGCTCGCTATGCAGCACTCTGGCGGTGCGTGGGCTCAAATTCTTCACGCCGCGGGTCAACACCTGCCACCGCGCGCAAGTGGTGCTGACGATGCAGGGCTGGACCGCCGCCGTCGCGAGCGTGCCCATCTTTGTGCGCGGCTGCCTAGCCGGGGAGGTGGACGCGGGAGGGCTGCTGTGCAAGGTAGGGGGAACGGGTGCGATCAATGTCCATCCTCACAGTTGGGTGCCCATCATGGTGCACAATCACGTTTTTGCAAGGTCTCTTGCAGAACTCGCCATTGCTTCATGCCTGGCTTCATCCTCCAAGAAACATGCAGTGAACCCAAGCGTCATGTACTCATGTGCGTACATCCGCACACACAGGTGTGCAGCAGCAGGCTGCTCTCAGAGCCTTGCGTCCGCTGCGACTTCTCGTTCGACCCGCGCCGCGAGGCGTGCGACCACTGCCACCCTCAGGGCGAGTGCAACGAATGGTAAGCTGGAGCACGCACCTGCGCCGGCGCCGGCGCGATTGCAGTTGCACCACAGCTTGCACATTGCACCAATGCACAATGCACGAGTGCATACACATGACGAGCTCTAGCTGCACAACCCAATCCCACACATTGCACAACGCCAGACCTGCATACCGGCTATGCAATTGGCTATGGCCGTTATGGGGACATGATAGCGAAGGTGTGCCGCTCTCAATGCTGCAGGTGGTCCATTCCGAAGCCCGGTTACTGGCACTCCCACCCCAAGAGCACGCTCATGCACAAGTGCCCCTGGGGCAGCGCCTGTGACGGCGACCCATTGCGCCAGCCCGTACTGCGCAACTGGAGCATGGCGCACCGCGGGACGTCCTTCAACAGCAGCCAGCTGAACGCGTACGCAGAGCTGCTATGCGGGGAGGGATACACCGGCTACGTCTGCGCCAGGTGAGCCAGCCAACATATGGCCAGCCTGGTCTCTGCTTTGCTGTACGTTGTTTGGACATTTCACATTTCCTTTCCCATTAGGCCTACGCATGCGTGTATTGCTGGCTCTCCTGATGTGGCATAACTCACGCATAAGTGATAAGTGCATTACACAAGGTAGCTTGTGTTGATGTTGACCTGCACGCAGCTGCGCGCCAGGCTACGGGCGCAGGTCGAGCTCATGCGCCGCGTGCGCTGAGGGCCAAGGGGACGGGCGTGTGCCTGCGGGCTTGGTTTACGCCGCCACTCTTGTGTTGGACACCTGCCTCATTCTCTTGCTTATCTACACAAGGTATGCAGTCTCGGGCGTGGATGCATTCGGGGATGCAGGTGGGAATGCGGGTGCAGGTGCAAGTAGTATTGCAGGTGGGTGAGGGGCTGTGCATGTGGGCGCTGGTGTTGCTGTGTCAGGTCCTTGATCAATAGTCTGCCGTGTGCCTGCCTGTTCTGTCCATATTGTAATGTCCAGGTCCATCACATGGGGTTCCCCAAGCCGCAGCCACCGCATTCCCCAACCCGCCACTCCCGGAAACGTTTCCATGAACGGTGGGGGCAGCCAGAACCTAACGACCATCCTCTCTCTCACTCATGCCGCCGGTGGCAGCCAGCGCTTGCCGGAACGCAGCTCATTGCCCCACGCTGCCTCTACCACGATCCCCACTGCACGCCCCGACGTGCCTCTTAAGCTGGGCTCCAGCACTGAGAGCAAGCCGCCTACCAAACCTAGCTCGGTGTGGGTGCTGCCCGGCTGCATGGGCAGAGCTTGCCTGCCGCTGATGCGCGGTGCGGTGCGGGTGATCA
Source organism: Chlamydomonas asymmetrica (assembly GCA_001662385.1). NCBI lineage: Eukaryota > Viridiplantae > Chlorophyta > Chlorophyceae > Chlamydomonadales > Chlamydomonadaceae > Chlamydomonas > Chlamydomonas asymmetrica. The sequence continues at coordinate 41,730 of BDDA01000419.1, read as the reverse complement.
GGACATGCGCCGTGTTCTTGCGCCGGCTTATGGAGGCGGAGCCCGGCGATACCGCTGCGCTGCTGATCAAGTGAGTGCAACTCAAGCGTGCTCATTTGTTGTGTACGGAAAAGCATGCTTTCTGGAGGACTGGTTGGTGGACTGTGGTGGGCGTTGTGTTGGGATTACAACAGCGGTGGGGATTTGGGGATGGCGTCGGGCACACACGGCAGCTGAGCGAGAGAGGGACGATGGGAACAGCTGGTATTCGCGCAATCATTGGATCATAATGTGATGCTCTTGCTTGTGGCCCTATCCACCCCAGCATCAGCATAGCAGCCCAAATTGCATGACTGCTGGCCAGCATGCGGTGACGGACTGGCCGAGGTGGGCCTTTTGAGTTTCTGCTGCATTACCCGGAATGCTCCACAACATTGTGCTACGCCTGCTTGCCGCCACCTCATGCGCAGGTACATGCAGCTGCTGGGCCTCTTGGCGGCGAGCAACCTAGACCTATTCGGGGTGCTCAACCGGTTCATCACAGTGGTGGACATCCCCTTTGCAAGATACTGGTGAGGGCAGCGGCACCGATGACTGTGTGATGCAGGGATTGTTTGGGCTGTATGGGGGCCCACGTGTTGGGGTGTTTGACGGTGGGGGGTGATTTGGGGGAAAGGAAGGGAACAGGGTTAATCTGAGGAGATCACTTGTGCTGTGGGTGGGTGTTGATGGGTATTTAGATTTGAACACAGTAGGCGCACAAAGTACATGCCATACTAGAGCCGTCAGGCGAGAATGCTCACATGCTCGCTTTTTACATTACCACGTTCCATCCGCCAGGCTACCTGACGCCTGTCGCTCGCTCGCGCGCCTGCCTGCATGCAGGTGGTTCCCGCTGGACTGCATCCACCCTGCCGGCTCAGAGCGTTCCATACGCTCCACCTACCTGATCGTGCTGTCGCCGCTGGTCGTGTTCCCCATTGTGCTGGCGTGTCTGGCGATCATCTACATGGCTAAACGCGGCCTGCAGCGCAAGCACCGCATGGCTCGCGCTTTTGCGGAATCATCCAACCGCGTGGCGCAAGCCATGCAGCGATTGGAGGATGATCTTCACATGATCGGATCAGTGCACAGTCAGCACTCCCTTGCAATCCTCTCCACCCCAGCGTCTGCCTGCTGCGTCACCATCCATCCAGATGACATCACCGATGACCCGGCCATCATGCAGCAAGCCCTCCCATGTGACAGCAAGCAGGCAATGGGGGCTGCTGGCAGGTATTCGCTGCCACATCAGCGCGCGCCTGCTGCGCCCATGTACACCCCCTTTGGGGGGAGTGCTCGACGTGTGTCAATGACGATGATTCAGCCGCATGCACGCCATGCCTCTGCCAGCATGCGGACAGCATCAACTTCCAAGCTGGCAAGCAGCAACCGGCATTCTGACCAGGGATACGGGGATGATGACCAGAGTGTTCTGCAGGATCTGCAGTACGGTGGGGGCTCAAATTTAGACCAAGATGCACACATGTGCTTCTACATCAACCCCACGGCCGCATCGGAGAGCAATGGACCGGACGATGATGACGCCGACATGCTGCATGGAACTGCAGACCGCACCCCCGATAATGCCAGCGACCACAACGTTCAAAGCTCAAGCACGCTTGTGCGAGCACGCGGCCGTGGTGTGCCTCTGGCTCACGGCAGCTTGAGCCCTGGCGACGTGCCTCCCCTAAATGCCAGCCGCCCTGATGCGTTAGCGAACGCTAAAAGGCTCGGCGGCAGCAACCGCATGGGCAGCCTGGCCAGATCGCATGACTCGTTTACAACAGCGCAGATGCTCGACAGCCGCCAGCCGTCGGTGCTGATCGCCCCGCAGCCTGTAGCGTCAGCGGATGATGCGGTGAAGCAGGAGGCCCGCATGCAGGTCCCGCAGGCGGATGCGGCGTCCACGGCGTCACAGGAGGGAGAGCCTCGGCTGCCACCGCCCTGCCCGCTCACCCTGAGCAGCCTCACTAGGCGCGATGGCCCAAGTGCCATGAGCAGCCTGGCGCGCCATGGTAACGCAACTCAGGCCCATCTGCCGGCTGATCCTAATACTGTCGATTCCACATCCATTCCGACGGGCACGCGGCTGGATACAACGCCTCGTGCGCCTGATCCCCTGCCTGAGCTGGACCTCCCTCTAATAACCAACCAGCCTAGTGGCGCCGACAACAGCGGGCCTGAACACGCGCCAGGGGCTCCTCCTCTGGACCAACTTTTGAGCGTGTCTGTTGCCATGCCGGTGCCTGAATCGCCGGCGGGGGCCGGGGGCGCTCACCCATCCGATCAGGGTCACGGCCAATCCTGGGCGCCCGGCATGGGGTTGTGGCGGTACATGGCGGCGGGCTTGGCGGCACACATGGCGGCCAGCATGCCCCACGCGCTTGCGTCCACGGTGGCGTACTTCTACCCCTCCGTCACCAGCGCCGTGCTGGCCATATTCTCATGCACCGCCCTGGACACGCCCAACGACCCCTTTGCCATGTACCCGCAATACCAGGTGGGGGCCAGCGCCGTGTGCTGTGTGGTGTGTGTTGCCTTCTATACTGGAGACTGTGATGCGGGGGGAAGCTGCGATACCCAAACACCTACCTGCACACTTTGCGCGTGTGCTCGGATGATGGTGACGTGCTGATGCGGTTGCGTGTGTGGTGTGTGTTGGGTGAGGGCATGCGGGCGGACGGGACCAACAGGCTTTACGCAGTGATTGTTGCATACCTTAGTGTGACAAAACGTGATGATAGGAGAGAGAACATGTTTGTAGAGTGACATGTTGTGTGGATTGTAGGATGAGAGGCAAAGATGCTTCTGCCGGTGAGGCATGCTCACCAACCCTGCTGCCGCTCTGTCATGCATGCATGCATGCAGATGGCCAATCAGACGTACTGGCGCCAGGACTACGGGTTTGTCTGCTTCGAGTCCAGGTACGGCGGGCTCCTGCAGCAGTAGGCTCTGCCAGATTCACATGCTCACCACCCGGTGTGGAAGCAGGGAATGATGCCTTCAGTGCAGTGCAACCGATGCCCTGCTCCCCGCCCACCACCCACCACCACCTTGACAGAGAGAGAGAGAGAGATTACATCACCCGGACCAGTATAGCCAGAGGCTCAGACCGGGATATGGCATCGAGAGTTGGTGGATTGACCAGTGATTTGTAGTGAGGAAGCGCGCAGGCGGGCGCCCCCGGCACACCATCCACCACCTGCCGCGTTAAACCTCACCCGGACAATGAAGTGCATGCACTGCAGACAAGAGATCAGCCAAGGCTGAAACATCCGCAGAATTCACAGAGTTCAGCATGGGGTAGAAGAACCGTGATGGGAGCCAACAGCAGAGAACAACGTGGGGAACCGCGTGCATAAGGCAGCATAGCGAGTGCACATTAACACCACACGTTGCTTGTCCTCCCCTTTTGTCCAGAACAGTGCGTGCATGTATGTGCATGGACCTGAATTGACCAGTCATGCATGGGCGCACGGGCACCAAATATTGGCACTCATACAGTGGCAGGGTTGCATCACCAGCAAACGGTAAGGCACCATTCCAAGCGGTTGCAGCTATTGCGGCACACAAAGCGGCAGGTGTGTACCAGAAGCAAATTGTAAGCATCGTTTCAGGTATTTCAGGCGGTTGTTGTAAACACACTGGTAAGCGCCAGTGCACAGGCAAGGGGGGTTGGTATCCACTACTCCTCAGCGCAGCACCAAAAGTGGTAGGTTTGACAGCGCACCGTGTGTCCAGCGCAATGCTTTATCCTGTACTGGCCTTGCCACAGCCATCTTTCTTTACGCCTGCCTGCCTTAACGGATGCACACCGCCCTCCCCGCCACTTTGCCGCCCCTGCTGCCTCAGCCACCTCACGCTGGCTCTCGCGCTGGGCATCCCCGTGCTGCTGCTCTTCACCGTTGGGGCGCCGGCCGCCGCGGTCTACACGCTGTACCGCAACTACTCTGAGCGGGCGCGCCAGCGCTACCTCAAGCGCGTCAGCGCATCCGGCAGGAGCCGCAGCGATGTGGGGCTGTCGTCCACGCATGGCGGCTCTGGCTCCCAATCGCACGAGGGCATGAGCGCCACCACGTATGGCACCACGGATGAGCGCACGATACAGTGCTTGCTGGCGCCGTACAGGTAGGAGGGCATGAGGGCGCTGCGCGTGCATGCATGGTGACGCTTGGCATACGATGCGAGAGCTGCGATCATGCATGGGGATTTGACATCGTGCATGCGACAGGAAGGGCAGGCAGGTCAAATAAGGGAACTGATGTTGCCTGTCCGCTTGCTCGCGGGACCAGGCCAGTGTGAGGGGTGACTGGGAATGCTGAAGGGGGGCTGAAGGGGGGCGTATTGGGTATGGGGGTATGGCAAATGCCAGGGCTGAGCAATTTGCATACACTCTGTGCAGGGCGTCGGTTGCCGGTTGATGTCCTGACGTTGTTGTGTTGAATTGGACATCCTGTTTGTGTGTCGCTCGTGCCTGCGTAAATGTGCATGCAGGCCCGAGCGCTACTGGTGGCCTGCGGTTGCGGCCACGGAGATGATCGTGCTGTCGGTGATCGCCACCACCATGGTGTCCCTCGGCAATGAGGTGGGGACCTGATGCTGCAGAGTTTATCCGTGCACAACGTTTAAGTTGGAGGGGAAACGGAGGACAGTGGGTGTGGTTGTGAACAATCACCACACCGCATCATCAGCTGATCTTCGTACCAGCAGCACCTGGCAGCACTGATCTTTTAGTTTGTGGGCTTTTGCGGCATCCTTTTTCCCTCCTCTCAGGTGCAGCTGATGTGCTACACGCTGACCGTGGCGGTGCTGCTGCACATGTACGGCGCGTGGCGGCCAATCGCCAGCCGCGTCGTGGCGCAGCTGCACACCGTCATGCTGTACTTCCTCCTCATCACCGCCTTCCTCTGCGCCGTGACCACGTCAGAGGAACGCAGCAGCGAGCGTGGCGCGACCTCCAGCAGTGACTCCTACAGCGTCAGCCACACGGTCATCAGCATCATCTGCGTGACCATGAACTGTGCGCTGCTGGGGCTGGTGATCGTGGTGCTGGGCACTCAGATCTGGTACTCGCTGCTGCTGCCGCCAGACTCAGCCGTGCGCATGCTCGCGTCACGCGTGGTGCGCAGCATGCGCAGCGTCAAGAGCTTCGCCACGCTGCGGTCCAAGAGCCGCACCGCCAGCCAGGAGCGGTTGGGCGCAACCTGATGGCGCAACCCCCAGCAACGCGAGGTGCATTCACCAACACGGCTCCTGCTTCTTGCAGGGTTGCCGTTAGCAGTTATAACTGCAACAGCATGCTACGGCTATTCCCGCTGGCCGTACATGAACATACCGTACCAGCAAATGACAACATGCTGCAGTGTGCTTGCGCGCGCATTAGGAGGTGCAAATAGCCTCAACTTCAGCGAGCGACTATTTCTGCACAGGAGCTTTGGCTCTGCGCGTGCAACACCGTGATCCGGAATGGGTCATAGCACCGTTTACAAGCTGCACAATCTGGTGTGCGCTCTTGCCACTACTCGATTTGTTTTTATGTATTGCCTTGCCTCTGCTCGATACTACAAGTACCTTGCTGTGGAGTTCTTTGTTCGCGGGATGGCCTGCAGGCGCGATGAATAAATGCAATACATGCAGGCATAGTGCCTGCATGCATACCGTGTTGCAGGCGGTTTCTGACCGCTAAGCGTGCGTCCGTTTTTTTCTTCTTCAACCTGTCGCGCGCTGCATAAATGTATGTATAGACTGTTATCATTGCAGCCCCACATGCAGCTGTGGGTTGCGATCAAAGTGCGCTTAATGTGCGGACTGCTTTTGAGCTGCGGCTCCACATGTCCTGTCACCGTGTTGTGGCTGCAGTGCTTGCTTTTCATAGAATGCACTTGGCCCGATTACAGCTGGGCTGTCCCCGACGTGTCAAGGGGTGACAGCACCTGTGTGGCAGCAGGTTGAACACGTAGTGGTAGGCCTGGCCGTACTGGATTCTGTACCTGTGTGCGCGCTGGCGATGCCTGGGTTTCAATGCATAGGTGCAGCTGCCACCACTCCGTGCGCGCCTGCATTGCGGTTGGTTGTACCATATTCGGGAATGCAAATGCTTCCCAAGCTGAAGTGAGTTGTGACACATGCACGATGAGGTGGTGGCAGATGGATGCTGTCAGGCCCCATGCAGGGCGGTTGAGACAAGGCTGCATGCATGCATGTGTGGGGTGGGGCGCTTGCCTGGTGTGGTCTCCCTTTCCATGCGTCTCACTGATTGTAGAGTCCTCATTGATCATGATAGACGGGGTATCCGGCTTCAGGTGCATCAAATTGTCAATCATGCACTTATGCGCTGCGTGCTTGCACGTTCTGGCTTGCGGGCGGCGGCAGGCACTTTAGGTTCTGGCTTGGGAGCGCACGTTCTGGCTTCAGGGCGGCGGCAGGCGCTGATGCACTCTTTGGGAGCTTCTGGGGCTGGCGGGGGCCGCTGTGATTGGAGCTCCCGGCTGTGGTGGAGGTGGCGCTTCCAAGCTGGTTGTTTGGCAGGTGCACCAATACCTTCGATTGGGCATGACGGGTAGGGACTGATGTGGAACTCCATGCGACAATGTTCGCGGGTGATTGGCCTGACGCTATGGTGGCCCCCACAGGGGATGGATTGCTGCTCTTGTCAGCATGTGTGCTGTGCATTCCGTGCGCGTAATGTGTGTCCGTTGATGCGATCAACCGATCACATGCGCATGCAGCCGTGTATTGGCGATTCGGCGGTGTGTGTGTGTGCCCAAGCACATGCTTTTGAGGTGGATATGCCCTGGTTACGATTCCACTGCATGCGCATGGTCTCCTGCTTCATGCCACTTGCCCTGGGCCTTGCTGTATTGGCCTCTGGCTGTATTGGATCGCTCGTATTGGCCTACTACTGCCCATATATTGGAGCGCCCGAACAGCTCCATCCGATGCCTTGATCAACTGCCAACTGGACATCACTTGATTGCACAATCTGGCCATTCATGGGTGATCGAGAGCGATTGACGAGGTGCGGTGGACAGGCGCAGCCGATGTGTGCATCAAACAGCACCCGGTGATGGCAGGGAGAGGCACACCCAAAGCACACGCATCAGCAATATGGATCGTGACGGCCAGTGATCTGCACCAGTTTCTGGGCCCGGGCGTAACAGAGAATCACACACAACGACATGATTGTGAACAATCTGTAACGTTTTGAGTCCTGCAGGCAGCATTGCATTTCTGCCCCTCGGCCTCGGGCCCTGCCTCGACCATCCTTCCTGCAATAGCGCTGCCACTCATGGGCTTGCTCCTGATGTGATACTCAGTATAGTGGTAACCCATCAGGGTTTGGGGGGCATCACAGCGACGATGGTTGGATCGATCGCACCATGTACATTGAGATCTTGGTGCATGCCAGAGATTGCAGGCATGCACCTGACGCTCAGACAGCTAAGGACACGACTAGGTGCCAGGACCAGGTACCTGGACTAAGCAATTTGAGACCTGGGTAGCCTGACGTGATGCAGTCATACATACCCACAGCATAACGTGTGGCTGCATGCTAACACATGGCGGTGCGATTACATGTATGGCGCGTTGTCGCAACTAGCGCAAATCAGGCCGCTCAAACGCCCTGACAGAATGATAATGTGCTCTATGCTCACGGTACATGGAGCGCTGGGTGGACCGAGTTTGGCATGCACAATACAATAAGAACAATAGTTTGCCGCACGAACCGCAACAATGACTGTCAGGGCACACGTTGCATCGCAACGATGGCTGCGGTAGGTCGTGGTTGCCTCTCAAGCCATGGTGTGGGTGCGGGGACCCCGTCCAAATTGGCGCAAGTTGGAGATTGTCAACATGCAAAGCGGCAGGGACAAATGCACAGCAAACACCCTTGATCGTGTAAATGATGCGCATTTCATTTAGGTTCTTGACTTCTGCAGTGTCCATGAGGTTTCCAGGTGTCCCCCTGTTGGCGTTTGTGTGTGCCCAGCCAGAGGAGGGGAGCTGCAGGGGGACAGTGGCCCATGGGAACGGGGGGCCTAATCGGGCAGGTCTGAAGCAAGGCCAGCCACATTCAGCACCGCCACACCACAGACAAGGAAACACTGGCCCAATTGGGCGGTTCCTATGGTGGCTGTGCGCCACTGCACTTCAAGAAGCGCATGCAAGCGTTCATCGGCACGAATACCGGAAAATTGCGCAACACAAAACACTGGTACAAGTCATCACCAATGTGCCATAAAGGCTATGCCTGTGCAATGCACTTGCGATTGCCACCCTGTAACACGCAAATCCCATAACGTTGATGGCAATGCAGTTGAATAATCAGAAGTCCTGCCAGGCATGCATGCGTGCCTTCGTTGCGCAAGCGCAAACGGTGCATCATGCACACTGAGCGGTGCAGTACATCTAGTGTTGAGCAGTAGCAGTATAGATATAGGCAGTATAGGCAGTACAGCCACAGGCAGTATAGGCAGAGTGAGCGCTGCTATGTAAACGGTGCCACGGGGACTGCATATCGCTGCGTCGATCATCATGCATAACTGCCAGCTGCTATTTGGCAGTCGTTTGCCAGTCAGCCAGGCAGTACGTATCTCGCTGCGTGTGCCTCATTGTACAAGGACACGCACAGCTGCTGTTGATACACAGCAGTGCCGTTTTTATTCGCTGTTCGCTGCACGTACGGCCGGCGGGAGCAGCCGCAGCAGGCATGCTGTTGTGGTTATTCTGGTAGCGTCAATAGCGGCAACCAGGCAGGCAGCAGCCTCGCAAGGAGCGACGGAGACCTGCCCGTCCTCGCGATCGAGTTAAGACTCTGGCGCTTTGCTTGGTGTGGGTATGAGCCTCTGGCTATGTCCCCCCGTTGTGGTTATGACTGCAGCGGCGACCTGGCAGGAAGGAGCCGCGTGTTGGATAATGCACCTCGCTCGTTGCTGCAGGTTGCGCCATGAGGTTGCGCGGCTAGAGCCTCTCCTGGCTGGCGGTGCTGCGGCTCTTGGACCGCAGCGTGGCGAAGCTCTTGACGCTGCGCATGCTGCGCACCACGCGCGACGCGAGCATGCGCACGGTAGAGTCTGGCGGCAGCAGCAGCGAGTACCAGATCTGAGCGCCCAGCACCACGATCACCAGCCCCAGCAGCCCACAGTTCATGGCCACGCAGACGATGCTGATGACTGTATGGCTGACGCTGTAGGAGCCACTGCCCGAGGTCACGACGCGCTCGCTGCTGCGTTCCTCTGACGTGGTGATGGCGCATAGGAAGGCAGTGATGAGGAGGAAGTAGAGCATGACGGTGTGCAGCTGCGCCACGACGCGGCTGGCGATGGGCCGCCACGCGCCGTACATGTGCAGCAGCACCGCCACGGTCAGCGTGTAGCACATCAGCTGCACCTGAGAGGAGGGAGGGAGGATGCCGCAAAAGCCCCAAAACGAAAAGGTCATTTCTGCTGGGAGGGTGATGAACTGATGATGCTGTTCAGGGGTCCACCATGAATGGAGCATCCGCTGTGCAATCCTGGCTGGGTTTCCCCTCCTCCCCAATCCATTTCCCCTTTTCACCCCCTAGCGCACAGTAATGCAAGAGCGCATGGCACTGCGTGGCCAGCCGCCCACTGCATAGCCTGGAAGGCAAGGTGCATGCACGATGCAAGCACACTCTGCAGCAACAGCAGTCCCCCACCTCGTTGCCGAGGGACACCATGCTGGTGGCGATTACCGACAGCACAATCATCTCCGTGGCCGCAACCGCAGGCCACCAGTAGCGCTCGGGCCTGCACGCACATTCAAACATGCACACATGCACAGCCCACTTGGACATTGGGATATGTACGTAGCCAGCGGCAACCGCCTTGCTGCGGTACACACGCCTTTTCCCTCAGTTGCGGAGTACCCTCTGACATCGCCCCCCCACACACACACCCTCCCCCTAGACCCATACTCAGTACAATTGGTACTCCCCATGCACGTCTGGGCATCCACACCATTTCCCAGCCATCCAGACGTAGGGCATGTTCCACGGCCGCGCCGCCCCCCTCACCCTCCCCCCCCAACACCCCGGGTCCGGTGGCCAGTTACGGCACCACCTGTCTCCTTTTCAATCCGCATGACCTTAGCTGCCGCATGCACGATGTCGTATCCCCATGCATGATCGCAGCTCTCGCATTGTATGCCAAGCGTCACCAAGCGCACTCAGCGCTCTCATGCATGCCCTCCCACCTGTACGGCGCCAGTAAGCACTGTATCGTGCGCTCATCCGTGGTGCCATACGTGGTGGCGCTCATGCCCTCGTGCGAATGCGACCCCGAGCCGCCATGCGTGGAAGATAGGCCCACATCGCTGCGGCTCCTGCTGGATGCGCTGACTCGCTTGAGGTAGCGCTGGCGCGCTCGCTCAGAGTAGTTGCGGTATAGCGTGCACACGGCGGCGGCCGGCGCCCCGACGGTGAAGAGCAGCAGCACGGGGATGCCCAGCGCCAGAGCCAATGTGAGGTGGCTGAGGCAGCAGGGGCGGCAAAGTGGCAGGGAGGGCGGAGTATGATATGTCAAGGCGGGCAGGCGTGAAGGGGGATGGCAAGGGGCAGGCCAGTAAAGCATTAAGCTGGGCACCACGTGTGCTGCTAAGGTGGTTGAGGGGAGGGGGGAGGGGGATCGGCTGCACTGCACTGAAGGCAGCATGGCCTGCTGCCACAGTCCACACACATAGGGTTCAGCATGTGAACCTGGCAGACTGTACTGTTTCAAGATCCTGCCGCACCTGGACTCGAAGCAAACGAACCCGTAGTCCTGGCGCCAGTACGTCTGATTGGCCATCTGCATGCATGCATGCATGGAGCGCCAGCAGGGTTGGCAAGCATCCTCACTGGCAGAAGCATCTTTGCCTATCGTCCTGTGCTGATGTACTGCTATCATCACGTGCTGATGTACTGCACTA
>BDDA01000419.1:9070-29842 GCA_001662385.1 Chlamydomonas asymmetrica | reverse complement strand
CCACTTGCACACCATGCGCATAGCTTGGCGAACCTCATTCTGCTTGCCTGGTCCCCATCTGGGGGGAGCATAGGCCGTGTGGCCAACACACTCCTGATGTAACATAACATAGCATCGTCCTACCATCCACACGATATGTCACTCTACAACATGTCACTCTACAAACATGTCACTCTCCCCGATTATCTTGTTACATCTCACTGCGGTATGCAACAATCCCTGCGTAAAGCCTGTTGGCCCTCATGACCACCCTCATACCCTCTCTCAACACACAACCCACGCAACCACATCAGCACGTCACCACCATACCTGATCACACGCAGAGTGCGCAGGTGTTTGGCTGTAGCAGCTCCCCGCATCACAATCTCCAATACCTTAAGCATACACTCGGCTCACGGCACTGGCCCCCACCTGGTATTGCGGGTACATGGCGAACTGGTCGTTGGGCGTGTCCAGGGAGGTGCATGAGAATATGGCCAGCACGGCGCTAGTGACGGAGGGGTAGAAGTACGCCACCGTGGACGCAAGCGCGTGAGGCATGCTGGCAGCCATGTGCGCCGCCAAGTCCGCCGCCATGTAACGCCACAACCCCATGCTGGGCGTGCTCGCCCAGGATTGATCGGAATCGCAACCCGAGGGGTAATGAACACCCAAGCCTCGCGGAGACCTGTTAGGGCCGGCCGGCTTCGCCAGCCGTCCGCTGGTTGCATGGCGGGATTGGTGCAGGGAGTGCGGGGGTGTGGTTTCGGGCATGCTCTGGTTGAAGCTGTGCTCGCCGATCAAAATGGAGAGGCCTAGCTCGGGCAGGGCCTGCGGTGAGGGTGTGGTGTGTGGCGTCGACCCTGGCCGCGAGCCTAATTCAGCGGCATTTAGGTAGCCAGCGCCATCAGCTAGCACCTGGCCTGCTGCGTGGCTGTGCATTATTGTGCTGTATTGGATCGCAGGATCGCATTGGATCAGAGGGCAGGGCGGGGGCAGCCGAGGCTCTCCCTCCTGTGATGCCATGGATGCCGCATCCGCCTGCAGAAGCTGCATGCGGGCCTGCTTCACGGCATCACCCGCTGATGCCGCCGATCGCGGTGAGAAGGATGCGGACGACGGCTGACCGCTGCCCCTCATGCGTGCAGTCGTAAACGAGTCCTCTGATTGCGACGGGCTGTCTATACGGCTTCCGCCGAGCATGCTGGCGCTCAACAGCGCGTCGTCATGGCTCAACGTGCCGCCACGCTCCAGGCTGCTCATGCGGTCGCCGCCCAGCATGCTGACGCTCAGCAGCGCATCACAGCGGTTGGCATGGAGAGGAGATACGTCGCCGGAGCAAATCGCGGCGCCCTCCAATGACTCCACATCTACCGCATCCCTGCCGCCTATGCACCACGTGGGTCGTCCCACACGCTCACCCGATTGCTTTTGCATGTTGCCGGTGCAATCCCGATCTGGGTCGCCATGCGGGTTGTTGCTGTTCTGGAACTCCCAATCGTGGATTGGTGCTTCATGGTCGGCGGTGCAGCTGTCATCGCGGAATTGGTAAGCCGTGCACTCTGCCATTGCGTACAGCGCGTCAGGTGCGCCATCGTCCGTTTCGCCGCTTTCAGACGCGGCAATGGGGTTGACGTAGAAACACATGTGTGTTGTCTGTTCGAGGCCTGTGCCCACACCATACTCGAGATACTGCAGTGCCGCATGATTGCCATTCCCATCATCTTGATCGATTGCCGCCGGATTGATGCTTGGTAGCTTTGAGGTTGTTGCTGCCCGTGCACTGGCAGAGGGTCGGCGTGAATGTGGCTGACTCGTCATCACTGATGCACGTCGAGGGTTACCCCCAAAGGGGGTGTACATGGGGGCAGCTAGCATGTGCTGATGTGGCAGCGACAGCCTGCCAGCAGCCCCCATTGCATGCTTGCTGTCACACGGGAGGGCGTGCTGCATGATGACCGGGTGATCGCTGATGTCATCAGGGTGGATGGTGACGCAGCATGCAGATGCTGGGGTGGAGAGGACCTCAAGGGATTGCTGGCTAGGCGCCGACCCGCTCATGTTAAGGGAGTCCTCTAATCGCTGCATGGCCAGTGCGACGCGGTTGGATGATTCTGCCAGTGACCGCGCCACTCTGTGCTTGCGCTGCAGGCCGCGTTTAGCCATGTAGATGATTGCCAGGCACGCCAGCACAATGGGGAACACGACCAGCGGCGACAGCACGATCAGGTAGGTGGTGCGGATGGAACGCTGTGAGCCGGCAGGGTGGATGCAGTCCAGGGGGAACCACCTGCGTGCAGGCAGGCGCGTGAGGGATAAGCGTCAGGTAGCCAGGCGGATGGACCAGGTTCATGCAGAGGGCGAGCTGAAGTGCATGTGAGCATTCTTTCCTCACCGCCTGACAGATCCGGTGCAGAATTCATATGACTAATGTGTAGCACGGTTGCACGAGGGCGGACGGGGTGGGATGGGGTGAATCCGTTTGTGCCGTGTCAATGCATCGCCCTATGCTTTGACTAAGTCAGGCTGCGGTTGTTGTGATTCAGATAGCCGGACAGGCCCTCTTGGCCTGCTGCACGTCGCACATATCAACAGATCAGTGGGATGTGAGCAGCTGGATGTGAGTGTGCACACGTAGGCAGGCAGGCAGGCAGGCGGGCATACTACGCTGACAGGCAGGCCGTGTGAAGGTTGCCTGCCAAAGCACCCTGAATAAAACACTCCACTCCACAGTCGCTGGTCTCTCTCTCACACCCTCGCCGCTGCCTCACCAGTATCTTGCACCCTGGTCATAAACCCTAACACCCTAACACCCTAACACCCTAAACCCTAACACCCTACACCCTACACCCTAACACCCAACCCCAAGTACGCTCTCACCACCGCCTCACCAGTATCTTGCAAAGGGGATGTCCACCACTGTGATGAACCCGTTGAGCACCCCGAATAGGTCCAGGTTGCTCGCCGCCAAGAGGCCCAGCAGCTGCATGTACCTGCGCATGTGGTTGCGGCAAGCAGGGGACAATGGGGCGTATTATTGTGGAGTAACCCGGGTAATGCTGCAGGAAATGGAAAGAGGCCACCGCAGCCAATTGTTCTGCGCATGTTGGCCATCGGTCATACGGACTTGGACTGCCGTGATGAGTCAGCCATAAACAGCAGCAGTAAGTTGTCATCCAATGATCGCGTGAATGCCAGCTGTGCCTGTTTAATTGCCTGTCCTCTCCGCCTCTCCGCCTCTCGCTCAACCGCCTTGTGTGCCCGACGCCATCCTCACCGCTGTCCCACTCAAAGTGCCCACCACAGTCCACTGGTCAGCCCACCAGAAAGCGCATACTCCTACGGATTTAGGGAACAGGAAACGAGGCAGCAAGATTGGGAGCTTGGGCGCCGCACGGAGCATGCACGCAGCGGCACACTCACTTGATCAGCAGCGCAGCGGTATCGCCGGGCTCCGCCTCCATTAGCCGGCGCACCAACACAGCACACGTCCTGATCACCCGCACCGCACCACGCATCAGCGGCAGGCAAGCCCTGCCTATCCACCCGGGCAGCACCCACACAGAGGCAGGTGTGTGCTGCTTGCCCTCAGCGCTGCCGGGGCCCAGCTTGGGCGGCACAGGAGGCACATCAGGGCGTGGGGTGGGGATAATGATAGAGGCAGCGTGGGGCATTGAGCTGCGGTCTGGCAGGTGCTGGCTGCCCCCGGCGGTGTAAGGGAGAGAGAGGATGGCCGTCAGGTTCTGGCTTCCGCCACCGTTTAGGGAAACGTTCCCAGGGGGTGTAGGGCGTGGCATGCCGTGGCTGCGGCTTGGTGAACCCCATGTAATGGACCTGGACGCATACAATACAAACAACACAGGCAGGCAGGCACGCGGCAGATAATGATGGTCATTGGGTTCAACAAAGAAAGCCGACATGGCAACGCCTGCGCCTGCACCCTCACTCACCTGCACCCCGACCCGCCACCCCACGTACTGACAACCCCCAAATGCACCCACCCCCGAGGCTGCATACCTTGTGTAGATGAGCAAGAGGATGAGGCAGGTGTCCAACACGAGAGTGGCGGCGTACACGAAGCCTGCAGGCACACGCCCGCCCCCTTGGCCCTCTGCGCACGCGGTACATGAGCTAGAGCTGCGCCCGTAGCCTGGTGCGCAGCTGCATTTAGACAACAGCAGAAATACAAGGTATATACGTCTTGCCATGTTGCATCAGCAGGGGCAGCCAACCTGTCATGTCATAGCCAACAACCCGACGTGCCGCGCGTTCACACCTTCCATGGCCGCTGGGGGCTTTGAGCTAACTGAGCATCGCGGCCGTATGGGCAGTGCGTCAGGCGAGGATTAGCGGTGAGCTGCTTTCTGAGGTGCACTCAAACGTGAATGGAACCGCCATCGCAGTCTTGGGTAGCGTCGGCGGCTGTGCGAGACGAGCTCGCTGGTCCCTTGATAACAATAACGGACTCGATGCCGAGCGCTGCCTCTCCCCCCGCCAATACCGGCAACCTGGCATCCACAGTGCAGATCCTGTTGCATTGTATTGACGCACCTGGCGCAGGCGTAGCCGGTGTATCCCTCCCCGCATAGCAGCTCGGCATACGCGCTCAGCTGGCTGCTGTTGAAGTGCGTCCCGCGGTGCGCCATGCTCCAGTTGCGCAGCGCGGGCTGGCGCAGGGGGTCGCCGTCACAGGCGCTGCCCCAGGGGCACTTGTGCATGAGCGTGCTCTTGGGGTGCGAGTGCCAGTACCCGTGCTTGGGAATGGACCACCTGCAGCATCGGGGGCAAATCTTTGCTATCCTTTCCGTAACGGCCATAGCCAATGATCATGTTAGGCATTGTGTGTTGTGTACAATGGGTTATGCAGCTACTGCTCGTCACGTGTATGCACTCGTGCACAGTGCGCTGCATATCGCTCGCGCTTACCATTCGTCACACTCGCCCTGAGGGTGGCAGTGGTCGCACGCCTCATGGCGCGGGTCGAACGAGAACTCACAGCGGTCGCAAGGCTCTGTAAGTAGCCTGCTGCTGCACACCTGTGCGGTCGGGCGCACACACACACAATGCACGTACCGTACACGGTCACCCTTTGCGGCTTGGTGTGCATTTTAATTCGGTGAATATAAGCCAACGATGATGGAATGATGGTGCTCTGGAAGTCGGGAAGCAAATCGTGGACCAACTCCCATGGAGCGGAGAAAGGCAACAGCATCCAACACAGCTGTGTCTCAAGTCCTATCAGCTTACACGTAACGGCGACACGGCAGTGCGATGCGCGGATCGATGACTGCAAACGTATTGCCGCCTCGTGAAATGGTGCATTGAACAAATGAATGCAGACCTCATAAGCATGGACTCAGTAATGACTTGGCAGGAGTCAACAGCGGGGCCCACATGGAAGTCAGCATGGGATGCTCCCTCCCCTGCTCCCCCATTCGGGGTGCGGGCCCCCCCTGGCCAGCTCCTCAGCTGGGGGCGTGGCCCCCCCTCCGGTCCCATGCTGGCGTACCCGGATCGAACACATCGCTCATGCAATGCGTAACACATCATGCTAAAATGATATTGACCTCATCAGCTATCTCCTCCCACCTTGCACAGCAGCCCTCCCGCGTCCACCTCCCCAGCCAGGCAGCCGCGCACGAAGATAGGTACGCTCGCGACGGCGGCGGTCCAGCCCTGCATCGTCAGCACCGCTTGCGCGCGCTGGCAGGCGTTGACGCGCCGCGTGAAGAACTTCAGACCACGCACCGCCAGGGTGCTGCATGCACAACAAGGCACGGTAATAGTTCGCACAAACCCAAGAGGGCTCAGTATTTTGGCACACATGCCTACTTGCGTGGTTTTGCCATGCAGCATCAGCATGTGTGTGACGACGCGGAAGTCCGCCATTCAGCGGTCCACATCAGCACCTTCAAGACGTTGAAAAGGGTGTCAGGAACCGAAGCGACCAACCAGCAACAACACCGAGCTGGATGATTTTAGGCCGGAAAGGCGACGTGTGTGTGAAGTGGTGCCGCAGGAAAATGCATGCCGCTCCGCCCGCCGTGGGTGTCTCACCGTGTGGTTGTCTCACCGACCATCCTCATGACAAAGATGCAAGCATCAGCTGTTCATCGTGAAGTCTCCTTGGCCAAAACAATAGTCAACGGGTGCCGCATGCATCCTCTATGGGGATTAGCAACCGGCTGCCGCATGCACCTTCCATGCAAGCACAGGCCGTTTCTGCACTGTCGGTGCACACGTCACAGCATGCGCCCAAGGCAGTGCCATCGCTCATTATTGTTGTTCTCACCTGCCGTACTGCTCAAATGAAGTCATTGCGACAATGGTGTCGGATGATGACGATGCCAACTGCACCTGTTGGTCGGTTGGCGGTTGGCAGGCGGTACAATACCGAAAACCGGGCATTGAAAGTCCGTTGCTTACATGTGGAAACAGAAAAAGAGAAATCGTAGGAATGCTCTGTGTGTAGGATGCCACGTGCACATGCTTGCTGGCTTTCCAGGCTGGCAGCAAACTGTGCAGCGCTGTCACAGCGTCTTGACAGCTGCAGGCCACTGCCACTTTGTATTGCCACTGCATTGTGTACAACTCATTTCACAACCACTCTGGCTACCAATGCTCCTTGCCTGGATCAGCGGTTGCAGATCCAGCCCAGTTGGGTTGCCATACATGTCCAACATAGTGAAGTTTACGTCGATGCCAACGTCGTTGGCGATCACCACTGCCCTGTCGCTGTTGCTGCCAATGCAGCAGCCGCTGTAGCGAGCGCTGCTGCAGTCCTCAAGCTCACTGTCAACGCCGCCAACACTGCCCAGCACCAGCTGCGCCGGCCAAGCTGACAGCGACGCCGCTGCGGCTGCCGCTGTGCCCTCCGTGTCGGCTCGGCCTTGCGCAACGACCGTGCCCGAGCCGTCAGCGCTAATTGCACTGGCTTGGTGCAAATAAGTGGCAGGGCC
Source organism: Chlamydomonas asymmetrica (assembly GCA_001662385.1). Taxonomy (NCBI): domain Eukaryota; kingdom Viridiplantae; phylum Chlorophyta; class Chlorophyceae; order Chlamydomonadales; family Chlamydomonadaceae; genus Chlamydomonas; species Chlamydomonas asymmetrica. The sequence continues at coordinate 22,904 of BDDA01000419.1, read as the reverse complement.
GTCAAGCAGCGCCTTAGCGCCCGTAGTGGCAGCCGTGAGCACCAAGGCAGCCAGGTCGTTCGCCGCGCCACCCCCCACACATTCGCCTGCAGCAGCAGCGGCTGCCACATCGCCGGACGCCGGCGGCAAGCCGTTGGCGGCTTGCACCGGAAGGCATGCAGACTGCAGGGAAGCTGCAAACACGTTGCCCGGCTTGAGTCCGGGAACCACAGGTTCCGCCGTTGCTGCTTGATCTGTAGAATTCGTCACGGACGTGCACTGGAACACCACCGCTGACGCGTCTGTTACGTAAACGGCGTTCCCAGCGCACCCCGCTGCATTGTCATCCACCCTATTGCCCACCCACACCGCCAAGCAGCTTGACGGCAAGAGAGATGACATTGCTCTGCCCCCGGTCGTTGAACTCGTGGCGTTGCCATCATATAGCAGCAGCGAGCTGTCTGTGCCCATCATACGCCTTCTCGCCTCGCTGCTGGTGTCTGCCAGAGAACGCCTGCCGTAGCACCTCACACGACTGCACAGGTCGGATCGAAGGTACGCCCCACCCCCCGCAACGCTGGCGGTGTTGCCGTCAAACATACTGCCAATCAGACTGATCGACGGAGCCAGGTAGGACAGGCAGAGGCCGCCGCCGCTGCCGGTACCACAAGGCGAATCTCCCTCAGGGCCGAAAAGCTGTGCAAATGCGGCCAGGGGCTGCTGCTGCGCCATTGGCATCTGGGCCTGGCCTGTCGCGGCATTGCCTTCTAGCAGTGCCTTGTTGGCGAGCGCGTTCATCGCTAGCTGTGGCGAGGCGGCGTTGTTGCGGAAGGTGGTGTTGGAGACGAGGGAGTTGCCGCGTAGCGTGTGCAGCAGTGCGCCGCCGCCCGTGGAAGCGACTGCATGTTGTGCACGCAATGCCACAGTGTGTCATGGCACCCATCATGCGCTGCATCACAGTCACTGAGTCAGCAACCACAGGCAATTATTCAGTCATCCATGTGGGCATGCCATATAGGATAGACGCAGATTAAATTAGGGCAGGTTGGGCCAGGGTTGAGCTGTGCAGAGAGGAAGTGCATGCGTGATCCACTGATCCACTGATGCCACCTTTTGACCTGCGCAAGGAAGCTTACATTGCACGCTGCTGCACTGCGGAACTGCTGTTCTGCTGCACCGTTCAGCCTTGTGGCCACAGATGTTCCTAATTGGCATGCAACAGGAGTTTGCGCCCAGCGCACCGTTATCAGCGATGGTGGAGTCGACCCAAGAAACCATCATGCAGTCCTTGCAGAACACGCCACCGCCCTGGAAGGGGGCGACGTTGCTCAGGACTTGTGTATCGTTTAGCAGCACCGAGGCCAGCCCGCCGGTCGCCATGATGGCACCGCCGCTGCCCACGGTCTCGGAGCTCTTGTAGCTGTACGGATAGCGGACCGCGGCACTGACGTTGGTTCCGGAGCTGCTGCTCGAGGTGGTTCCGGAGCTGCTGGTGGGGTCAGTGATGAGCGAGGTGAGGGCTGTCAATGAGACCCAGTTGTCCGCCAGCGTGCTGGATGTGAGGCTCAGGGTGGTGCCGTCGCCGCCCAGCCAAACGGCGCCGCCCGCACGCGTTGCATGGTTGGCTGAGAGGGTGACATCCTCAAACTGTACAGCGGTGGTGCCAGCCCCTTGGACGAACAATGCGCCCCTGCAGTGTAACCCAATTGAAACCAGCAGCCAGGCAGAGCCAGATATCAAAGGGGTGAATGGTTCCTTCCACTGCTGAAGCCAGCGATAAGCTTCAAGGCGCTGGTAAGCACAGGCAACAAGAGCCGGTACACGTATCAGCGTGGCGATGCCATCCTGCACTCCTGCCCACACTTTTTCCCAAACTCCGCTCTCACCCGTACGGCGCGGTGTTGCCGGTGAGGCTTCCGTGGTGGAAGCGTGTCGGCAGCACCTTGTTGCTGACCTGAAGGAGACACACGGCGCCCCCCGCGTCCCTTGCCGCGTTGTTCTCTGCCACCAGCCGCCACAGATCCACCTGACAGTCTTGCGTCAGCACTTGGCAGTAGGTGCGGAAAAAGTCGTCCTGCATGATGCTCGTCCAATCCTGCATGGGCGCATGGCGCATGCGTGCCATGTCGCGGCACCCCACCCAACCAGAACGCGTCAGCATGCAGGCCAGAATGCAGGCGTGAGGGACTAGCAGCTGGCGGCATGCAGGATGCCAGCCCACCATCGAATTTCAGGATGCCAGCCCGCCATCGACTTTCAGGATGCCAGCCCGCTGATACATTGTAGTTGGTTCGAATCAGCATCCGGTGCCCTCGCAGGCCATTAGGGGATGGGCTGGCCGTTTTGGGTGCACAATGCGGCGTCGTGCTGGCCATGGCTCGCGTGTTGGGCCTTACACGTTGTTCCAGGATGCAGTGGTTTTGACAGCGGTCTTCGTCCATGCTAGCTACAACTGGAGGCTTCGGGCTGGACCTTGCAGTACGGATGAGTTTGGCGCCACAGCTGATGAGCCACAGCTCGCTGGGTTGTACACATACGGTAGGCCCCACCTGGCGCACATCAAGGGGGACGCTGTACGCCAAACCAGACTGATTGCCTTCCCTCCAAAACTTAGCTAAAGCACTGCCGTACGGTGAAGCAGGCAGCTGAATCGCTACTCACCATGCGCACATGCAGCGCCCCCCCGCATGCGCCGTAGTTGTTGCGCATGCGCCAGGGGAAGTCTGACGCCTCATTGAAGGGCTGCGTGGTGAAGCACGCGCCCGCGTCGATGAAGATGGCGCTGCCCAGCGCCCTCCCCGCATCCACCTCCTCACGCCTGGGGCCATGGCGGCACAGAGCAGCAAGCACGATTAGCACCGCCAGCGTACTGATGTGTACTGCTGTGTGCAATGCATACACGTCCATGCATCTGAATGACAGCGGCATCACGTCACGCAATACGGCCATCCTCCCCTGCCCGCCACACACCCCGGCATAGGTTCATACCCGGATATGCAACGCCTTACCGGGTTTTGTTCTCAAACGTGAACATGACCTCGGAGCCCGAATCCGACAGCGCAGTTGTTGTCGCCCGCAGACTAAACTTGGTGCCGGGCGCTGCGTAGATGGCAGAGCCCTTGACGGCGTGGTTGCCCACAAACTCCGCAAGGTTCTCCAACCTACGGCAGTACAATTTTGTTGCTGGTTAAACAGCCACAGTCTATGCCCCGATCAAGCCACAGCTGCTCCTTGTATTGCTCACCGCGCCCATAATGCATTACGTTCGTGCCTGCGTGTGTATGGCTACATTGCCAGGACGAGTCACACATGCAGCCTGCAGTGCTCATCACCTGAGGGCTGTGTAGTGGGAGTCCACCCTGATAGCCCCTCCAAGCACACCTGAGCGCGCACACCAGCACAACACACGATGCACACACCTTTGGGAAGTGATAACGTGCAACCTTTGCAAGGTGATGTATGCTTGGTCGGCAGCTGCTTCCACTGCTTCCCAACCGCGCAACACAGCGCAGGCGGTGCAGGCGCAGCACAGCGGGCGGCCTCTCACCGGTGTTGTTGTAGAAGCCGACGTTGCTCAGCAGAACGTCTCCGAACCTGCGCCCGCACAACACAACGCACCGGAATCCGGCATCGGAGATAACTGACCGAGAAGTTGATGTGTCGGCAGGTGCTTGGGTGGATGGGTGCGCGTTGATTTGCGCCAGTGGAGTGCTGGCATGATGACAGGAGAGCAACATCCAGGCTATGCATCGATGCCTATCAAGCGCTCATAAGCAAGAAGCATGGATGCACGAGCCATCACAAGGAGTGCCTAACATATGGACGTACTGCGTTTGGTTGTTGGCGGAATCCAGAACACCTCCAGTGCTGACCACGAGCGCGGTGTTGGTGCAGTTGTGCACCTCAAAGTTGTACAACGCGAGCTGCTGTCTGCAGGCCAGGAAGCGCGAAAAACAACTGTGAGCACAGGGAACGCTGCTCTCACTTTTGCGTGGAACGAATTCCACGCACCAACCAGGTAGCGCAGGCTAATCATCGCGCGGGCAGTGCATTGCAGCAAGCAGACTATCAGCTGAATGGAATGGGTCCCTGAATTTCCAGGGTGCATGCAGCTCAAGTTGCATATGATGAGCCGCACAAGGAGCACCAGGTGTTGGAGTTTGTTTCACACAAAGAGCCCTTTGTCAGCGTTCCTTGCATCCATCAGTGCACCGCAGCCAGGTGGTAGGACGCAAGGGACCACAGAATCAGCATACGGTCTCTTCAGCAGAGCCTCAGGATGCTCGACCCATTCGCACACACAAGATGCGTCCTGCCGCACTAATCAGAACCGTCCGCCAACCACCCGTAAAGTGCACGCATGCTTACATGGACAAGGCCAGCGCCGTCTGTGCATTCCTGCATACAAAACGTAGGCGTGTGTGACCTTTGCTCGGGAGGCTGCCCAAGGCTCCGATGATGTCGTATTGTTTGTCCCAGTCGTTGAGGGCAAGTGTTTCGTCAAGGTAAACGACAAGCGTGCCGCCAGCCAGCTCAGTAGCACAGCTGTATTTCGTGCAGTCTACTTGGCTCCATTGTTCTACGACGGCTGCTAGCTGCAGGCAGCAAGCAGTGTGAAACCGGCAAGAGCGTCAATGGTGCCTGCCCAGGACACGCAGTGTGGCCCGGCGAGGCCTTCACAGGGAAACGCTCACCTCTTCAGCGCTGCCCAGGTCCTGTGCGGAAAACTCTTGCACACGTTGCCATTCACTTTGCTGCTGTGCAGTTGCGAAATAGAGCGTGAGCACAGCAATGACGCCCAGCAGCAACACCCTGCCGCGGTTGGTGCTGGAGCGTCGCTGCGCCGGTGCGACTGACCGGAACTGTTTCCGAGGCCGCTCGCTGGTTAACATCGGCGACAGTAATTTGCTCAATCGGTCTCAGCAAGACAAGCAGTGGCCCAGAGTTGTGTCAGGTATGTCGATTGGCAGGCGGATGCAGACATTGCTGGCCGGACGGCGTTTGTCCTGAGTGTGCATGAGCACGTTTGACGTCAATTCTCTTTGGTGTAAGTTGGACGCTTAAGCGTGCTATCTAGGGGGTATATTCATTCTTTTCGCAGACAACAGCATTATGATCCTTTGCACGAGCGAGCGAAATGCGGCGATTATGAAATCATCAGGCTTCTGCAAATGTCCGACCTTCGGTGACGACATGTGATTGTTGATTTGAACTCTGTGTTGGCAAGGGCTTGTTTCAAAGCTTATGACACCGATTGGACTACTGAGTCTTGCTGTGGTGGTTGTGCGTGACGGGTGCGTGGGCTCACACTCGAAATAGTGGCTCCCTGCACGGTCCGACTTCAGACAGTCTCAAGGCTACGAAGACAAAGGGGCGAGGTACATGATGCTTGCAGGGACCTCAACATCCGCGACAGTTGTGGAATCATACAGAAAAGTGCCAGTGGCCCAAACAAAAAGCGCTCGGGTTGGAAGCAGTTGGCCGTCGGCAGGTGCTTGCATGCCCCTAAAAACCCTGTGCACTACATCATATGCCATCAGCCACCAGCGAATTTCTCATCAGCAGCTCTGGCTCTGGGATGGACAGGCCAACTGCAGGCAAGGCCACAATGTACGCGTCGCAAGGCCATGGCAAGGCCGGGTTTGGACCCCAAAACTGGCACGATGCTATCACGCAACAAAACAACCCTGTCAGCTGCAACTTGGGTGCTTTGATCCCTATACTCATTGTAAAGGTTTCCTGCGTACAGGTATACTTGCTTGTTTGCGCTGCCACCAGCGCTACTGCCAGCGCCCTAATCAAGCAAGCGTCAAGTCGGTGGCGCAAATACATCTACACGTCCACCTACCGCACTGGTAGACCACAAAAACGCGCGGCACAGATGTGACACCCAGCCAGCGTGCGCACACGTACATTGTGAAACACATGCGATTCCGGCAGCAGGCTTGATTCGGGTTTGTATGTGACAAGCAACCCAAAGGAAGGGCGTGGGGGCGTGGTCACAGGCTTGTACCGAGGTGACAGGCCTTACAGAACACAGGTCAGCACGTCAGCCCAGCCCAGCCCATGACCTGTATGTAGAACATACACAACGAACCTCAAAATGAATCACGCCATGCAACAGAGGTCATGGAATTTGTCATGGAATTGGTCATGGAATTGATTGGTCATGGAATTGGTCATGGAATTGGTCACACATGGGCCTGCAGGGCCTGCAGGGCAGGCAACCCCCAAAGATGCCAAAGAGTGTTTTGCTGGCTGGTGCACCCGTTGAGCATCTGGGTGCGAGAAATGTATAGGTTACACGCCGAATGGAGCCTGCCTGGCAGGAAGTGGGGACAGTGTACGTACACAGCGTGCCTTGTAACAAGGCAAGGAGAAGGGGGGTCACGCTGGGGAAATGGGCGGATCATGCTGGGAAACAAGTGACATCAATGCAAGCTGTACCCCATGAAGGAATCCACAGCAGGGCCTGCATGCCATGCGACGCAGGCATGTGTGACGTTCGTTTGCAACGAAAAAGTTTGCCGCCGCCTGCCTCTGCGCTATTGTCAATCAAGCCTGCAATCGTCCCCGTCCAAGAAAAACGAATTGCAACGCAATGTGTGGGGTGCAAGGGCTGCGGAGAGCAAGGTTAGCAAGGTGTGCACGCACACGCAGATGAGAGGTCCTGTCGCCACCGGTTGAGTGCACAACATGCGGAGGGCACATTTGATGGACAACCATGCATGGCGATGGCTGCCGCAGGCGGCATGCGCGCACATGCACGGCACATGCACATGCGTATATGTGTGCATACATGCGTACCAATAGGCACACGCACAGTTCTGAAGGCACAGCGCAATTACAGTGCAGCACCAGAAGCCAGTGCATGCACGGCCTGATCGGCCTGATAGTTGTGTGGCTATCGATGCGCGTGGCACACGTCAGGGAAGACAGCAGAGTGGTTCACAAAACAGTTAGCGGCATTCCACGCATTGTGACATTTGATGAAGGGATGCAAAGCAGCGGGCGGTTGTGTGTCCTTGCGTGTATGTGTAGCGAGCGAGCGAGCGAGGGCTGATGGGAAAGGGTGGGTGGGTGGGTTGAGGTTATAGAAATGAAGTTCATGTTGGAGGGGCGCGCAGGTTGAGTGTTCATGTTGGCGGAGCGGTGGGGTCAGTTCAGACTTCAGAGGCACGGCTTGGCTACGTGCTTGATTGCAGACCCCTGCCAGCAAGAGTTTTACGCAAGCACTTCATGTACGGGAGGTGGTCAAGAATGCATGCATACTATGCATGCGCGGATGCATGTGCGTGGGCGCGTGGCAAATGTGGCCACATTCACTGCAGGGAAAGGTCCGGGGTGGTGGTGGTGGGGGGTGAGGGCTGGGGTTGCTTGGCATTGGATCAATTGCGTATGAACCATGCTTGCGCGCAATTAAATAGCTCGGGTGTGGACTGGATGCTGGACTGGATGGGGTCTACACAAATGCGCATGTGTACACGAGTGTAGGAGTGTAACGGTCATGAGGCATCAGCGCCTACAAATGGTACAACTGAAACAATGCGAAGGGGAGCGCAAGTCAGGTTGGATGTTCGGAGGGGTCGGGGGTGGAGAGGCGGGGGGTGGGGTGCGCCGCATGCATTCACACATGGCACGCCAACCAAGCCAGCTGGGCACACGCTTTCCGGGAGATAAATCCACGCCATGCCTGTTGATTGCACCTTTGCAACTGTGCTGCTGTGAGGCGACACAGCTGCTCAAAATACCCACACCAAAGCACATCGCTCGTATCGCGAACGACTGGAAGAGCCTTCCCAGTCAATAATGTCCTCACAAGGTAATGGTAACGTTAATGATGAAGTCAATGCCCTGTTGCACACACTCGCTTGTTGGATATACTCATACGGTATACAGCGCGGCTATGGTTTCGTTCACCTCCGCAACAACTAGTAGTGTTAACACGGTGAGGCGTTATACATATGAATCGCATGCATGGCGCCACGTCTGGTTCTTCTTTCGCTTCGTTTTGAATACCGTTCGTTTGTATGGCCGCTATGACTGATGCATGGGCGGGCTGTTGCATTCCTGCCGGGATTCCACAATCGCATGCAGCACCCAGACAACCCAGTAGACCCGGCCGCGTGACACATCCCTGTGCCCTCCCTGTGCCCTCCCTGTGCCCTCCCCCTGCCCTCCGGCTAAGTGCCCCTTTGCAGTTGTTGATGGTGCGGCAATCAAATCATGGCGCATGGTAGGATCGGGTGTTTGGATGGGCAGTCCAGGTGCCGGTAGTAAAGAAAATGTCAAGAATCCAACCACGCACTCACTCATGCAGACCAGCATGGTCTTGTCATCAGACAGGGAAGTAGAGCCTCACACACTCCTGCAGCTTCGCAGTGTCATACTGCGTGCAGCTGCCGTGCGTCAAGGCGAGCGAGGGGCAGGACTTGACGTTGGCGGCGCTCGCGGTTCCGGGCGCGGCCGTGATGCCGAACCACAACACGCATGCGCTCGAGTTGGGCACACGGGTTGGGCAGTACCCTGAGCATTGGGCTGCCTTGGTGAAGTTGGGTACTGGCATGCCCAAATACGCCATGCAAACCGCAGTACGGTTTCGGATTACTGCATCGTCGTACGGAAGGCATCCATTGGCGGCGGCGTAGATTTCCAGGTGCGGGCAGCATTTGCGGAGGTTGCTGTTAATGCCGCACGAGCCGGACTGCAGAAGGGCCCGGCCTCCGCTGGAAAGCCCACCAGCTGCGGACTCGTTTGCAGCCGCAGGACTGGCAGCGGCAGCAGACGAGGTGACTGTTGCAACGAGTACGGCAGGTTCATCAGAAGCGACGATGAGGTTGACGCGCTCTGTCCTATCATGTGTCAGCGAGACGTCAGTGTCATTGTCACTCGGTGGTGCTGCCGTGTGCTCGGCGCTGGTTCCGATGGTTGCGTTGTTGCCTGTTGATGACGCGCTGCTGTTGATGATGACGCGGGCGCTCGCGGGGATGTCTGGGCATGGCAGCACAATTCCATAGCCTTTCCTGCCCATCAAGGCTCCTCCAAGATTGGTTGCCAGGCTGCTCACGCTATCTGCACGCAGGGAACCGTACGTGCATTGATACAAAAGTCAGGAACCGGCAAAGCAACAGATGGTCATGTCCTTGAAGCACACACTCAGGCAAAGTGATAGGGGTAACTGGAACTGCTCAAACTAGGTCAAACACGTTTTCGGAGTTCATGTTCTGCCTGACTGCGTGGTCTCGGCCTCAGTACCATGCATGCTTGCCCGATTCGCCAAGTTGCGTCAAGGCAGGTCGCTATGAGCCTTTTGGACCCTGATAAATGCGGGCATTCACCACGCAGTCGCATAGAAGACTATATATGAGTGGCGTGGTGTGTGCAGGGCACGCAGCCGGACTGAACCCGCTTCACCCGTGGTGGGCACCGCGGCCGCACGGTTGGAAAGGTGGAACCTGGCAAACGCTGAGCTGCCAACCCTGAGATCACGGCCAACGCTTCAGACCTGTCTACTATCTTCTCAGCACTTGCTCATGGCTGTCCTGTATAGGGTCCAAATGATTTCAAGTTTGACTCACCGAAGGAGGCGTGGAGGCAGATGGCGATGGCGACGAGGACCAGCGTGGTGCGGCGCATCGTTGCAGCTGTAGGAAGGATCGAAGGTTCAGGGCTGCCAAAACAGGGAACTTCGAGAGGGTGACAGAGGTAGTATTGGATTGGATGGTGGTACGTTTGTTTCGACGGTGAGCGGCGTCGAGTGAGTGGCAGCAGACTGGGTGATACTCCACCAAAGTTATTGAGGGGCTATTAAATAGAGAGTCTTGAAATTGAATTCCGGGCCTCACAACAGTTCCTACCAGCCTCTGATTCTGCTGCAGATGGACAACCCGACACAAGACCAAGAACTCCAGGGCAGGACCCGGCAGTTTGGGCCCTCCTTCAGTCCTGAAGGGCTCCGGGTCAGGACGTCCTGACGGTATTCCTGCAGACGAGCCTGTTTTAATCCTTCTGATTTGTAACTTGCAGTTCCTAGGCAACATGGACGCAGTACTCGAGCATGCACCTCAGAACTGCACTAGCACAGTCATCACCATGCCCATGCACAGACTCCATCAACAAGGTCCGATGGCTGATGCAGACTGTCACTGTGTGAGTGTCCAAATAAATCGCCTACCCAGCGCACAACCCAGTCCCATCAAGTGGGTCCAGTGGGGTCAGACATCGTATGTACACGTCTGGACGTGCCTTCACTTTTACGTTGCCCAGCACCATTGGACATGCTCGGACACGCTGGACACGCCGATGCGCAGAGAGAGAAGCGAAGGAACTGCTCTGGGTGCCCCCAAGCAAGCGCACAAGCAAAGCACAGACATGGTACCTGGATCGCACACGCACGCTGTGGCGTGCATGCATGCATGTGGGCATATCGTGGCGGTGACCAGCGCCTGGCGGGTGTGGGTCAGCCAAAGCAACACCTCTTGTGAGCGGCCACCGAACGCGCAATTCGGTGCAATCTACCCTCATGTGATTGCTCGTCTGTTGAATGCTAGCCCCCATTGGCTACGGAAGGGGGCAGGTAGTGCAGGGGAAATGGGCGGATCATGCTGGAGAAACGGGCGACGGGCAAGCTGCCGCCGAAGGAGCCTCGCCTGTAGCGCACGCACATGTCTGCATGCTGCTGCTCACAGGGAAGGTACAATCCCATCCATGTCCAACGGCCGGTGTGCACGCCTGACGTTGCACACTTTACCTCAGCTCACGCGTGCACACAATGCTGGACGAGCGGGATGGCGGCAAGCACGTAAGCGCATGGTATGTTATGTTACATCAGGAGTATGTCGGCCAAACGGCCCATGCTCCCCAAAGATGGGGACAAAAGACAAAACCACTTGGTATTTGGTGCAGGCGGACAGCGGACGGAGCGGACGGTCATGCGGCCACTCCTGTCAGCAAACAGGGCGGCATGATGAAGTGTGCGTTGTTGCTCAGCGTGGATCGAAGACGCACAGAGCCCGCAGTGCAACGATCGCTGTTGTGCTGATCGCGATGCATGCCCAAAGCCGGGGCACGCAGGGTACCTGTGTGTCGCCTTCCTGCACGCATGAAGGGCTGTGCCTTCATTCACTTGCCGGCGCTGGCCAGGAAGGCGTCCACGCATGCGGCCGCCGCCGCGCGCGCCGACACGCGGCCCTGCGTCACGTCCGGCATCAGCTGATCCTTCAGGCCCTTCACGCACCCGCTGGCGGCCAGACGGGACAGCAGAAGCTCCTGCAGTCAACCACCCACACACACAGCGGGTGAAGCAGTACAGACGTACAGTAGCTTACCCAACCACCCTGGACCACCCTGCTGCTGTGTAATCGCGTCCCTGTGCCTAGCGTAGGTTGGTGAACCCTGTCTGGGCTCCTGGTCCGTATCTCGGCGGAGCATGGGCCGTTTGGCCGCAGCATCCGCAAGGTACTGCTATGAGTGGTAAGAGTTGTTGAACCATTCAAATGGACACATGGTTGCTAGGTACATCAATGAACTGTATTATGCAACCCTGCACGATGCGGATGCCCCGCACTAAGCTCTTGTGGTCATGCATTGTTGCTGGTGATTGGTATGTGCTGCACTCAGCCGCTTGTGGCCATGCATGATGCTTATGCTGATGTACTGCACTAAGCCCTTGTGGCCCTCTTGCACCCCATGCGCATAGCTTGGTGACCCCCTTCTGCTTGCCTGGTCCCCATCTGGGGGGAGCATGGGCCGTGTGGCCAACACGCTCCTGATGTAACATAACATAACATAACATAACTGGTATGAGTGTATGACACACCATACCGTATACGTTTTCTGCTGATGAGGGGTGCGCACAAGCACAGGTGGCTCGAGGCAACGGCACCTGAGGTGGCCCTCACCTGTCAATAGCCAGTGCCACACGCTAGCTCCTGCATTCTACAATGTTAGCATACGGGTGAACTCCCGGGAGTGTCATCCTAGCGCTAGGATGCCACTCCGGGAGTTCACCCGTATGCTAACATACACATGGGCCACGCATGCAGCGCATGCTTAATCACCCACTCACCTGCATGATGAGCTGCATGGCAAGCGCACGCCGCTTCATCCTGGCCGGCGCCAGCTCGCCCTGTCGCCATGCCACAGGGATTGCATGGAAACAAACTTTGCTGTTTTGTACATACATCCAGCATATCTGTTGTAGCAGCCAGAGGCCCAGCAAATCTGCTCAAATACACTGCTTTGTACGGTATGTCCCTCATATTGCTGTTACCGTACTGTCACCGCGTCTCTCCTGATCAGCATGAACTGCGTAACATAAAATACAATATTGTCAGGTTTGCAGCCATGTGGGCTGCATCACGGGTTGGTGTGTGTGTCCGCTCAGTGGCTTGCTGCCGCCAGCTTTGGACACAGGTCGGCAGCCTAAAGTGTGCAAGGATGCAGCGCGATGCAGATTGCACACGCTGGGCCGCCACAGGTCGGCCTTGCTTGCACTCGATGATACAGTCCATGCGTCGCAAACTTCCGGTTGGCGCAGCGGTGTAAGGCGTCCTCAGGGAGCTTACAGGCTCACACTCCGTGTTGAATGTCCGCACTACTCGGAGTTACGAGCCAGGTACCAGAGCATCATTCCCAACGTCACATATGACAGCGAGCGCAACGATGGCGCTGATGCGACGCAAAGGATGCAAAGGATGCTTGATTGCCCCGATGGATACACGGTTGCTTGGTACATCACTATGCACTTGTATCACCGCCACCTTGCATGATGCTGATGCGCACTGAGCCCCTGTGGCTCCTCGGCACACCATGTTAAGCCGATTCTTTGCCTTCTGGTCCCCATCTGGGGGGAGCATGGGCCTTTTGGCCGACACGCTCCTGATGCAACATAACAATACCAATACCACACTGTGTGTTGCCAGAGGACAGCACCCGCACAAAGTGAGAGGCAAAGTGTGAAAGAGCAGTACCTTCGCGTGCCACGCGCGTGAGCAAAATTACCCCCCCCCCGCCCGCCGCCCCCACCTTCTCTGTCAGCTTGGTTTCGAACGCGTCGAGTGTGGCCGCCAGCCGGGCTACGTTGGCGCCTGTGCGCGCGCTGGCCGTCATCACCTGACGTCAGCAAAGCACGCAATAGGACGATTACAATACACGATTACAACCAGGTGATTATAGCCAGGTGGTGAATATAACCAGGTTAACTGAAAGCCACGTCACACTACGGGGCGCAAAAGGGCTCGACAAGGGGGGACCGTCTCATCGCCCCACCTCGGTCGCCCAGCCCCGGTAGCGCCGCGGCATCAGCGTCACCGCCTGCGCCTGCTCCATGGCCACGGCCTTGGCGGCAGACTCGGTGGGGCCGTCGGCCTTATTGATCACGATGATGTCTGCGGGGCGGCGCAAACATGCAACTTACACTTGGTGTTATGTACATGCGCCGCAGCTATGCAACCACCCTGAGTGGAGCAACACAAACAGTGGAGTCCAACGCAACGTATACGGTGGAGTCCAACACATACAGTGATACAGGGCAGGGAGGGCCCAAGCTCACGCTTGATCATACCCTAAGCCCTAAGCCCCAAACCCTAAACCCTATGCAGCGCACTCACAGAAAACCCTAAACCCTGGACCTTAAACCCTAGACCAGCTCACCTGCGACCTCCATGATTCCACGCTTGATCATCTGCAGGTCGTCACCGCCCACTGGCGGCAGCACCTGCACGCCATGACACGCACAGCAACACAGCAGCACAGTGCTGCACGCCAGCACAGCAGCAACGCGCAGTGTGCGCATGTACGTGCATGCACACCAGCGCATTGCCGTGCCCATGCATGCGCGCAGTGAATGGGAAAC